>APFE030128540.1:209059-268099 GCA_000404065.3 Pinus taeda | reverse complement strand
GAATAATTTTGAGATCTGGAAGGTGAAAATGCATGACTTGCTTGTCCAACAAGGCATGGTAAAGGCATTGATGGGTAAATCCAAACAACCTTACAACATCACAGACGATGAGTGGGACGAAATGGATGAAAGAGATGTAAGTGCCATTCGATTATGCCTGGCAGACGATGTCCTGTTTAATATTGTGTCGGAGACAACAACTGCTAGTTTGTGGACGAAACTGGAGAAACTGTACATGACCAAATCCTTAACCAATAGGATTCTCCTAAAGCGACAATTGTACAGTTTGAGAATGAAGGAAGGCACATCGATTGCTGATCATTTAAATGCTTTTAATACTCTTCTTGTGTAATTACAAAGTATAGAAGTAAAAATACCATCCGAGGATAAAGCTATTACTTTATTGTGCTCGTTGCCCGAGTCATGGGATCATTTTGTTACTTCTATAAGTCTTAGTTCATCAGAAACTATTGAGTTTGATGATGTAGTTGCATCCTTATTATCGGAAGAAACAAGGAGAAAGTTGCATTCTGAAACCTCTACATCAGAAGCTATGATGGTTAGAGGTCGTTCGAAAGAAAGACGCCCCAGGAAGCCGAGCGACTCACGTTCAAAGTAGAAAGGGAAGAAGAGTAAGCTAAAGTGTTGGTTTTGTGGCAAATCAGGGCATTTAAAGAAGGACTGCTGGAAGCGACAACAGCAAACTTCAAAAGCAGAGTCTTCGATAGAGAAGAAGGAGGCGAATACGACAGATACAGGTTCGACATCGGGTTCAGGTATGAGTGATGAAGTATTATCAGTTAATGTGTCAAATTATGGTCAACATTGGTTGTTAGATTCCGGTGCATCAAACCACATGTGTATCCATAAAGAATGGTTTAAGGAATATAAATCAATCAATGATGGTGTTGTGTACATGGGTAATGATGTAACATGTAATATTGTTGGGATTGGGAGCATACAACTACAAATGTTTGATGGGACAACTAGAATATTAACTGATGTGAGGCATGTACCAGATTTAAGGAAAAACTTGATTTCATTAGGAGCACTTGATTCAAATGGGTATAAAATTGTAATTCAAGGTGGAGCAATGAAAATTTACAAAGGCATCTTACTAGTTATGAAAGCTAAGAAAGTAGGAAATCTATTTCAGTTAGAAGGAGGTATAGGATCAGCTTTTGTGTCTACTGTGTCTGCACATGACAGTAACTCCATTCACTTATGGCATTAAAGGTTGGGGCATATGAGTGAGAGAGGGTTGAAAATTTTGGCTGATCGCAAGTTACTTCCAAATCTGAAGTCTGGAAAATTAGATTTCTGTAAGCATTGTCTGTTTGGTAAACAAAGTAAACAAAGGTTTAAAACAGGCAAACATACTAGTAAAGGCATACTTGATTATGTCCATTCAGATGTTTGGGGACCAACCCTTACAACCTCATATGGTGGTTCGTCTTATTTTGTATCATTCATTGATGACTTTTCTAGGAAGGTTTGGGTCTACATGTTGAAAAGAAAGTCTGATGTTTTTTCAGTTTTCAAGTAGTTTAGAGCATTGGTAGAAAACAACACTGGTAGAAAAATAAAGTGTTTAAGAACTGACAATGGTGGTGAATTTACTTCCAAGTAGTTTGACAGCTATTGCAAGGATGCAGGGATCGGGAGGCATAAGACCACAGTTTATACTCCTCAGCAAAATGGAGTTGCTGAACACATGAATAGGACTCTTCTCGAGAGAGCAAGGAGTATGTTGAGTAACACCGGGTTGCAGAAGGAGTTGTGGATGGAAGCAGTGGCAACAACTTGTTATGTGATAAACCGATCTCCATCGACGACGATAGATTGCAAGATTCCGCAAGAGGTATGGAAAGGACACCCTTGTGACTATTCTAAACTCAGAGTGTTTGGTTGTGATGCATATGCTCTAGTGCCTAAACATCAGCGAACTAAGTTAGATCCAAAGTCTAAAAATTATATCTTTGTTGGGTATGGTGTTGGAACAAAGGGATATAGATTGTGGGATCCTACTACCCACAAAATCATCATCAATAGAGATGTAAAGTTTAATGAATCCTCTCTTGTACAGTTAGATGTAGATAGTCAATTGAAACAGGATGATATATCTGACTTTCAACACATTCAGTTTGATAGTTTTTCTAACGATAGTGATGATGACCATAGTTCAGATACTAGTCATGAACAGGTTTCAGAATCAGAACATGAACAGGGTTCAGGTTTAGATCATGAACAGGTCTCAGATATTGATCGGCAAGAAGTTCCTACAGATGGTAGTCAGCCAATTGAGGAAGCACCAGAAACATCCTTAAGGAGGTCGACCAGAAACAAACGGCCACCGAGAAGGTATGATGATTATGTCACTTCTGTTGCATTTACTGCTAATGACAATGAACCTCTGTGCTATCAGGAAGCAATAGAAGGTTGAAAAGTGACAAGTGGAAAGCAGCCATGAAGGACGAAATGATGGCCTTGAGTAAAAACGGCACATGGGATCTGGTGGAGCTTCCGAAAGGCAGGAAAACTGTGGGGTGTAAATGGGTCTTCAAGCTGAAACAAGGTGTGAATGATACAGAAGATAGGTACAAAGCGCGACTGGTTGCAAAAGGGTTTTCTCAGAAAGCTGGTATTGACTTTCATGAGATTTTTTCGCCAGTGGTTAAAATTGTTTCAATTAGAATTGTGTTAGCTTTAGTGGCTTTGTTTGATTTAGAGTTGCAGCAGTTAGATGTTAAGACTGCATTTCTACATGGTGATTTAGATGAGGAAATATATATGGAACAACTGGAAGGGTTTGTTCAGCATCGCAATGCGAAATTTGTCTGCATGCTCAAGAAGTCATTATATGGCCTGAAGCAGTCGCCTCGGCAGTGGTATAAGAAGTTTGATTCTTTCATGTTGAGTCAGAAATATGTTAGAAGTGAATATGATCAATGTGTTTATTTTAAACAGTTGAATAATGGCATATTCATTATCTTGGTATTGTATGTTGACGATATGCTTTTATCAAGCAAAAGCATAGAAGAAATCAACAGGTTGAAGGCTCAGATGGCAAGGACATTTGATATGAAAGATCTAGGAGCAGCAAGACAGATTTTGGGCATGGAGATTTTCAGAGACAGGAGCAATGGTAAGCTATGGCTATCACAACAAGAGTATATTGAGAAAATACTTTTGAGGTTTGGTATGGATAATGTGAAGCCTGTTTCAGTCCCTTTAGCTTCCCATTTTAAGCTTTCTTCGAGTTTATGTCCTAATACAGATGAAGAAAAGGATTATATGTCTCGAATTCCATATGCCAATGTAGTAGGATGTTTAATGTATGCGATGGTTTGTACTCGACCAGATATTTCACATGCAGTTGGGGTTGTCAGCAGGTACATGGCAAATCCGGGTAAAGAACACTGGTCAGCAGTGAAATGGGTGCTTCGGTACTTGAGAGGCACAAGTAGTTATTGTATTTCTTACAATAAGAGTAGTGAATATGTTTGCGGATATGTTGATTCCGATTTTGCAGGTGATTTGGATAAGAGGAGATCAACTTCAGGGTACGTCTTTACTCTTGCAGGTGGAGCTATCAGCTGGATGTCAAAGCTACAGAACATTGTTGCTTTGTCCACTACTGAAGCAGAATACATTGCTGCTTCTCATGCTTGCAAAGAGGCGGTTTGGTTGAAAGGTTTGCTTGGTGAGTTTGGTAGGTTACAGGAAAACATCAGGTTACTTTGTGATAGTCAAAGTGCAATACATTTGGCTAAGAATCCGGCCTATCATAGTAAATCAAAGCATATTCCAATTAAGTACCATTTTGTAAGACAGGTTATCACTGAAAAGGGAGTCTCTCTTGAAAAGGTGCATACAAAGGAGAACTGTGCAGACATGTTCACGAAACCAGTTTTGTTGGAGAAGCTACGCTGGTGTTTGGCTTCTCTTGGCTTGCAGAAAAGATAAAATAATAATAACAGGGCATCAGGCGAATTGTTGTCAAGGTGGAGATTGTTGAGATTTTCTGTTTAAACTAAAATAGGCAGAAATCTCTGTAGGTGACAACAATAGGAAATTTGTTGCTGGATTATCTCCAGGTTGTTGGGAGCAAATTAATGCATCCTAAATTTGATGTGAGAGCAGTTAGATTCTCTCTACTATAAAATAGGTTGTCATACGGATAGCTGAGAGAGAGTGTGAGGATTTCATTGATGTAATCTCCAAATTTTGATTAATATATTCCTGATGCCTATGTTTGGTGGACGTAGCCCAGATTGGTTGGGTGAACCACGTTAAATACTGTGTTATGTGCTTGCTTCTGTGTGTGTTTAATTTATGTTTCCTGTGCACCTGATCCAACAAGGGTGGCAGTGTTATTACAATTGATCGATGGAGAAGGTTGAGTAACATTGTCCAAAACATGGAGAGCAGATGCATATATACCAGGCGTATTCATATATTATGGAGAGCATTAAGTTCTTTTATTATGGAGCATTCATATATCGTTACATATGTCAAATGTCATTAAAATGCTCGACAACATTACATATAGCATTGAAATTATGACAGCGTTTAAATGGAGCTGATAATCATAGCAGCATTTATATGGCAGAATTATTATAATTGGAGCAATGTTTATATAGCAGCACTATTATAATTGTTGTAATGTTGATAATGTTGATATTATAAGGCATCATTATAGATATGATTGATAGTCTATGTATGGAAGTGGCGGAGTTATGGGTGGATATATTATTAGTCTAATATGTGGCGGTGGCAGTGTGATTATATTATTTGAGAGTAGTAAATGGGTTGGCACAAAATATTAGAGCTACAATCTGGAGTGGAGCATTAATTATATATATATGGGAGAGCTTTTATCATTCGGATAATGTTTATATATTTATTCGAGAGCCTTCCTTTATTGTTTGGAGAGTGTTAATATTGGAATGAGTATATATATATATATATGAATGATAATATTGATATGGAATTGATTGGAATTAAGTCGGGAATGGTTTGGAGAAGAAGTACATAGTCTTCTAAACCTATGTATTGATTGGGTTGGTAATATATATATATGTGAACCATATATATATATTAGACTGATAATATTGAATGGATATGGAATTGATTGGAATTAAGTCGTGAATGGTTTGGAGGAGGAGCACATAGTTTTCTAAATCTATGTATTGATTGGGTTGGTAATGGGTTTGGTTTGTAAGAAAAATGGTTAGAAAGAAAAACCATGAGTTGTTTATATAAGCCATGAGTTGATTTGAGTTGATTTAATGATGAGTGAAATTCACATGTGGATATATTTGGTGTTTCTTTTTATTATGGTGCATGAGAATTTATTTGACAGGTAAACCATTATTGGAATTAGTCAAGCATGATCAAGCAATTGCAAGTGAATAATAACCTGGTGAATGGTGTTGGTGAATATTATCTTGGGTCAAAGCTTTGGCGAATATGCTGGTAAATAGTGAATATTATCTTGGTGAATATTATCTTTGTGAATGTGTTGGTAAATAGTGAATATTATCTTGGTTATCATGGTGAATAGCTTTGGTGAATAAGTTGGTGCATAGTGTTGGTATATGGTTGATAATAGACATGGGCCATATTGGGTTGGTATTTGTTTCCTATTTGTTGGGGTTGTTGATTGATACATTACAATACATGAGCAATGGAGCAGCATTCATACAAATTCATTCTTGAGCAACTTTAACATGTTATTGCCAACAATGTTTTTCATTGTGAACATTAATTATTATATGGAGTGATAATATCACAAGGTTATTATTATAATGCATTATTATATTCCACCGCAAACATTGAATTAATATGCACCCATAGTAGTATTATTATTATGCCTCTTATATTCCAACTTGTTTTCAACAACCTTACAAAGCCAACAATGCAATGCCTTACAAAGTGTTCTCCCAACAAAATTCCTACAATGCTTTGCAATGTATCTATCTAACGTGCTCTTACATTTTTAATACATTTTGAAGGCTATTTGGAGCAGCTATATATGTTATTTGCCAAGCAATTTTCATTTGAACAATAGTTTTTATTTTCCAAACAACGTTCAATTTGCCACCAATACTTGATCAATGTTTATTTGCCAAATACATTTGGAACAATGTTATTCCAATGATTATTGTGCAATCCTTAATAATATATGTTACATGCACAATGTTAAGGAACCAACACTAGATTGTTGTTCTAAAGCAATTATGCCTTTGGAAGCTTGGGTAGGAGTTAAATTTGGAGCCTTTGATATATATGTTTTGTATGAGGATTATAGAGTTAATAAATGGAGAGTACATTGTAATTTCACTAGATAAAGTTGAAAACCGCAAACCTCTATCAGAATCATGGAGAGGTTTACGAGGAGATGAATTTTCTAAAGAATGTTTCATCCCTGATTTTGTAGTTGTTCTCATTAGTGGGTTCATTTGTGGTAACAATTTCTTTGAAGGAGCTATAATAATGGCCCAAGATTCTTTTCAACTATGATTGTATCATTTTTATTCTACCTTAATGAAATTTGTTTGAAAATGAAGTTGACAAGCATGAAGGACATTATGTAGGTTTGAAAGATGGTTAGTAATCAAATGAGGGTTGGAGAGCTTACTACTGGGCTTGATCTCTGATATATTGTGCTTGATGGAATCATTGTTTTACTAGTAAAGTTTGAGCATTATGACTCTATTTGGGACATTTTTCAAAGAAAATAGGTGTTAGAATTTCATGTCCTGAATTCCAAAATCCCTTGCCATTGATGTCAAAGGGGGAGGTAAGCAAAGGTAAGGAGATTCTTTTTCATGACAAAAAGTGAAGGATGAGTATGTTGTCATCAACGCTAAAGGGGGGGATCGATGACATTGTTGTCATCAATGGAAAAGGAGTGGTATCAAGTCAAAGAAATAGCAGCAAGGAACACTAAAGGTAGCAAAAGAACAAAAAAGGAGGAGCAGCAATATAATATATGAAAGGATAATGTATGCACTAATGAACAAGATTAGAAAAATATGCAAAAGAGCAGAAAAAGAATGGTATGGCCTAGTTGAATGAAGATGTTATTGCATTTGGTAATATTTGTGTTAATGGCTTGATGTTTGTGTTGATGTCTTTGATAATTCATGATTATTTGATGTAAAGAAAGGTAAAGGCATAAAGGAGTTGTGGTACATATGTTTCAGAGATTGCTATGCTGAAGAATTTTTTGTGATGCTAAATATGATTGTTGAGTTGAATTGTTGTGATGCAAGGCAAAGGAAAGACTTCATGACAACAAAGGAAAAACTCCATGACAACAAAAACAAGACAAGGCTCAAAGTTGTTGAGGCAATGGCATGAAGAAAAGATGGCTTTGATTATAATATATATATATAATATATATATATAATATATAGTGAATGGTGCATGCATATGGCTTGCTATAATGTGTTGTGATGTTATTATGTGTTTCTTTTGCCATTATGTTGAGATTGGTGTACTTAATCATTATAGATGGTTGAAATAATATTTTTAGCGCTTATGTGTGTTTCTTATATTCAAAATATGAAGGGTTTGGAAACTAATGAGTGGAAGAAAAAGAGCAAATCTTGTTCACTTCATATCCTTATGTTGAATACAAACAACCAACAAAACTATCTTTATAAAAGATGTTATTTTTCGAAGGTAGTGAGGGAGAGAAGGTGTGAGAGTTGATTGAGGTGTTCTTCATTAACTTACCTAGCACATAGAAGAGCTCATGTGAAGTAGATTTGAGGAGGAGGAGAAATAAAGAACAAGATGAAAGTATGTAGATTTATAGACTAGGTAACCAACACATTGTTTTCCTTATGTATGAGGGGATTGTAGTCTCCTTTCAAGTTGCAGCTTAATAAATGATAGGTTGGAGCATGTTTAGGTAGGAGCCTCTTGTGTGTTGTAGCCTACAGAAAACTAGTTGGAGTTGGAGCTTCCTTGCATGTTGTAGTTTGCAGAAAGATTGAGGTAGTTGCCTCCTACATGTTGGAGCCTACAAAAAAGAAGATGTGATAAGGGAGTAGGATCTTGTCTTTGCATCACAATAATAACAAAATCATGGTGTTATTCTTTTATGGGTTTATATTTATATATGGTGTCTATATGTGTTGCTTTTATTTGATGATGTGATGTTTTTGGTCTCCTTATTACTTGTTGTTTGCATATTAAACTTGTTGGTCATTATGTATCAATCTATTCATTTAATGGTTTAGTTAATGAGTTTAAATAAAATCAAATTAATGTCCATGAATGTACTAAAATGATTCACCCCCCTGCCCTCCCCCTCTCAGTTTAGTCAAGTTTTCATCATGTGGATACATATCCATTCCCCTATTTCTCTACAAAGTGTGGTATTGGTTGATTCATATTCCATAAAGCCTGTTTGAAAGAAGTTTTGGGTTCTTTGATGAGACGTGGAAATGAAGCACCCCTAACATCTTAGTTAACATGATTGGAAGAAGTGGATGAATTTTGTTCTTCAAGAATGTAATGATGTTGACTCTATTAATACTAATTCTTCTAGAGTAATGTTGTACTATGAAATCAGTGGAAGATAAGGCATGACTTGCTAAGTATCCCCTATGGTATCTCCTCATAGTAAGTAGTACTTGCACTTAAAGAGTAACTAAGAGGAAAAATGAATGTATCAAGCACCATATAAATTAGAGAAAAGAATAGATTGCTCTAGTTCAATAATAATAATAATAACAACAACAACAACAACAACCAAAGTCAAGGGTTCTTCCTTACCATCTCAACTAAAATACATAAATCATTCCTTATTACTTTTCAAGGAGAATGGGTGAGAGGTTATAAGTATTCTTGACCTGGTATAGAATGACAGTACTTTCCTTAAAACAAAAACCTAACTTCTTAATAAAGAAATTTTTTTATGAGAAATTTAGATCAACAAAATCTGTGTGATAGTATGTTAAACATCTTATACAATGTGTACATTCTTTCCTACAACAAGTTAATTAAGGAATTAGTAAGTCAGCTTCGCAAAATTTTAGACCTAGTAGTGAGAATACTGATCATGAGTTCATCTCGCGGATAGGTATGTTTTCATTACTCATGTACTAGAGTTTGATATATATACATACATGAGAGTTGTCCAGAGTTCGATATATACAAATATATGAGAGTTGTCCAGAGTTCGATATATACAAATATATGAGAGTGTCCAGAATTCAGGTTTGTATAACAAGAGCTAGACAATGCACCTTTGAGGACATCAAAAGGTAAAATTGATCTACAAACATTTACTAGGGATCTAAGCTTGAAAAAAAAATGTGGGCAACCTCTAATAATCGATACACGATGTCCATGCATATCTCAATATTTCTTATCTCATATTAATTATAAGCTTGATCATATCACTTCAATGTAATGTAATTATTGTTTAACCTGAATATAATTAGCTTGATTATCCAAATGCAAACTAATTAGCTTGATTATCCAATTGTAAATTTATTAGATTGATTATTCAAAATCAATACTTTTCCTGTGCCTAAAACTATGCAAGGGATTGCATAAGCTATGGAGGGCAGTAACTTTAGGTGTATCCATTGCATAGGCTATGGAGGGAAGTAACTTTAGGTATAAAGTTAATTATAGAGATGCAAGAATTTAGGAAGTGTCCCAATTAATTTTTGGTTATTACTAATCATTTAATTTATGTGGTGAGTCTAGTTTTGGTATATTCAAAAAGGGTAGAAAGGAGAAGAAGAGTTAGATGGAACTTCTTAATTATACTTACTAAATTGTTGGCTTAAAAATGGTCAATATAAATAACAGTAAAATGTAAAGTTATACTTTTATAAAACAATGTTATTTGGATTTATCTATATTTTAAATTTGGACAAAAGTTTTGTGTGTTCATTACATTTTACTAGTAATATGTACAACCAAAGTAATAACTCAAATTTCTAAAGACAACCAATTAAACTTTGACAGCTAGAAACTCAACACCAAATGCAAAATTCGGATTGTTTCATGACCAAATAAATGTGTTGATGGAATAACATGTTTAATCTCAAGTGTTTCTGAATGGTGGAAGTACTTATATTACCAAGTTAAAAGTTGTGCAGAATTAATCATTTGTAATGTTTTATCCGCCGAAGTAAAACAATTGTTATCCCACATTCTTGTAATCAAATCCTACTCCCATCTCTGTTGCCTATGTTTCTAGATGGTGGAATTTATGACACAAGCTCAGCATTCAAAGGGAAAAGGTGCCAAAACATATTTGTTTTTACTTGACAAAAGCTCTATTTTTTAAATTGTTTTTCCTATAAAAGGCAATAAATTTGGGAGCGTTTTCTGAATAGCTAGAAACAAATTTTCCAAATATGAAGGATTTTTTTCCACAATGGACCCATTTAAAAAAAACCTCTCTCGATTTTCTAACAGGAGTTGTGGTTTGAAATATTCTAAGAGATATTTGAAGGTTGTTTTTAGGATTTTGCAATCTTGTTTTAGTAACTATTTTCAAAATCAGATCTCGAACAAATGAGAACGAATTTTTCAAAACAGAAAGAGATTTTTGTTCGTAATGGGCCCAATTAAAAAAACCTCCCTCTGTTTTCTAACATCTATCACCTTTTTGGAGTTTATAAGGGCTCACTAGACCCTATTTTTCAGGAATTCATGAGGAAAAAGCTCATGGACACTTGTTGACTTGGATGCCATCTCATCAAATTCGACTTGTTGATCCTTATCTCCAACCATGAATCCAAAAACAACATGATATTTAGATTCAGACATGATTAAGAAGTTTTCTATATGCATGTATTTGAGAGATATGCTTTGTCTCTTTTATTTTTAGCAAATTGTAATTGAGTATATTAAGCCAGAAAATTGTTTTGTCTATTGATTTTCTATATAAACAATTTCTAAACAAGAAGAAAGGTTTGGAACTTATTTGAAATATACCTTTTTGTATTTACTATGTGGTCAAATTATAATAAAATAGTTTATGTAAGTAGTTTGCAGAAATGCATGTGTTTCAATTCCTTGTCTATCTCTTGCTGTAATATTTTCTCCTCAATGTATGAATGTTAAGTGTTGAAATTGGAATTCATATTTTTTGTGCTCCATTTTCTTATGTTTCATATATTTACATACCTGTTTTTTTTTCTACATAAGTATCACACTTCTTTCCTCCATTATCCTCTGTATTCCTGAAAATTGTCAAAGGAATTGTTACTATCTCACTTGTGTAATGTTTGCTCACTAAAATTGTGATCATATAAGCTGATTAAAATCAAACTCTATGCCCAATGGTGATTTTTTCCTACAATCCAACCAATCTTATTTTTTCTTAAATAAATCTAGCCATAAGACTTATTGCAAACGTTCTACCATTGTGACCTTGGATTTTTGAGTCTAGGGAGAGATCACTTTCTAGGTTGAAGGGCCAGATTTCAACCTTAAAGCAGTTTGAGGTTACCTCAGTTATTTCCTTCCACAACGAGGGAAATTTCTGAGTGATAACAACTTCTATTAATGATTGAGTCACAACCTATTTAAGTTTTAAATATATTTCTTGATTTCTATAAATCTATATAAAATGATATTGAATTGGACATTGTTTGCAAAGGCTCATTGTGACTAACATGTCGTTGATGCATCAATCAATTATTTGGCTCAATTTTCTGTTACAATCCAAATTTTCAATATAATGATAGTTTCATCACTGCTTGATTATTTTTGGACATAATGGATAACTATTTGTAGTTACTTGATTCCATGGGACATAATTCATGAGTGTTCATAAATGCTTGATTCCTTGTACATGGGTTATGTCAAAACATTGGTGTATCAGATTTCTTGATGGTTTTGTGTGGTTTAAAACAACCAATTTATTGCCAGTTTGGTTAAGAAACCAATATTGGGTTGTGTAATGCCTCCTGCTTTTCCAAAATCCAATTCTGAATTGAATCTCCAATGCTAGTGTAAATTGATATAAACTGTAAACTATAAATATTTTTAAACATTGATTGTTATGTATATACAATTTTATTATATAAATTTTATATGGATTACCATTGAATAGGACATAGTTTACATTTGCAAAATGTGCCCTTGGAAATACTATCAATGAAACCAACCAATACAATAAGAGTTGCAAACAATCTTCATCAACATGGGAAAGTGGTTGAAATATATATTAACATAAAAGATAACTCACAAATTCTTAAAATCATGTAAGTTCATGAATATTATTTTAATTATTGTTCACATCTTAGTTTCTAATTATCATCTAATTTACAACCATTCTAATGTGTATGCTTTAACAATATTAATATTGATTCACTTAATGTTTAAGTGTGATTCACCGTCTCTAAATGTTCTCTACATAATATTAAAAGTTTATGGGCAGTATTGCTCATTTTCAAGTGTTCAATTGAGCTTCACTTCTGAGTATCTCGTCGTATTCGGCATAGAATTTTCACTTCTTAGAGCTTAAAAGAACACAAGCTCTTAACCCAATGGCCATTTAGAAAGTGCCAATATGATAAGTGAATGCATAAATAGCAACCTATGTGATACTCTCGTTCAAATAGCTTCACTTTTCAAGACTTCTATATCCAAGAGTTAACATGATCTATTACATATAATATTTCTCAAACAATCATTATGTCATCTAGTCAATGGAGTCTATGGCAAGGAAATACCTATGTCCAACAAACATGAAGTCATAAATTATAGGAATTGAAGGACCAATGATAAATAAAAATACTTGTCACATAACATGAATTCTCTATAATACCATGCAGAGCACTCATAATAGTAACTAGAGCTCCATTAAGATGGCACCTTTTGATTTTATGTATGGGATGCCTTACAGGATGCCCTTAAGTTGGAATGGACTAAAGGACCAGGTATTGATAGGGACCAAAGTAGTGCAAGAGATAAAACAACAAATTATTGTGATCAAGAAGAGGTTAAAGAAAGAACAAGGTCATCAAAAGAGCTATGCAAACACTCATCAAATTAATCAAAGTTATGAAGTGGGTGACAAGTTGTTTTTTAGAGTAATATATCTAAAGATCTCCATAAGGTTTTTGAAAGAAGCAAAGTTATCTCCCCAAATTGTGGAACCATTCAAAGTCATAGAGAAGAGGGGTTGGTAGCATATAATCTATTGAAAGTCGTAGAGAAAGGGGTTGGAAGCATATAATCTTTCTTTGCATCGGTTATTGGCACATATGCATGATGTATTCCATGTATTTGTCTTACATCACTATGTTTCATATCCTTCCTATGTCATTGATTTGAGTCATTTGTGGGTATTGGATGAGGAAACAATTATGGTCGAGCCAATTTATATATTGGACCAATGAATTATATAGCTTATGCAACAATTTCTGGACCAGGTGAAGGTCAAATGGAACAATTACAACCCCCATTCAACTACTTGAGAGGATGCAGTGGAGATGCGTCATCATTTTTGTTTCTTGTTTTGAGGACTTCAGGATGAACTCTCGATTAAGAGGGGTTCTATATAGTTCCCCAGTGTAATTGAATATATTTTAAATTATAATAACCTTAATATAGCCTTATGACACATACATTATTCTTCAAGGACCTCAAGTCGAGGATCCAGTTTTTTACTATTATTATTAGTAGTTGTGATGATGATTGTGATGCATCAATTTGATGTTATTTCAGTTATGATTATAGTTGTGATGAACCTTTTTGATGACTATGCATAATCATGTCAATAAATTCATTATATTTTGTCTTGTTTACATATTCTGAGGATTATCTTATTGCTTACATTTAGTGATTATGTGGATCATTATGTCATAATGATAATTTAGCATATGCAATTATATCAATGACTAATAATATGACGAGATATTACTGATGATTATTGAGTTTTGCAAGACATCACTTGGATGCACCTACATGTGATGAGTCAATGACCTCTGACTTGATCAATTACATATTATTGACACTAGAATTTAGAGTTCTAACTTATATTGTTCTATTGTTACTATTGTTGTGATAGTCATTGCACGCACAGGTTAGTTGATTGGTTGAACGAATCACACATGGATGATGGGGTTGTACATAACATATGGAACTTCATGGAAGGGGTGGGATATTATCCCTAATTCTACCCATTAACACTCTTGTTGTGACCTGGGCTGGAAGGTATTGGGATACCTTCACCTTGAAGCTCACTGTATGGATCATCCCTATGATGCCATTTTTTTTTAACACTAAGGGTGTGATTTAAGTTGTGATATTTCAAATAATAAGCAAATAAATATTCCATTTTAACTAGTTATTCGATAGCCACATCCATTATGAAATTCACATATAATTAAAAGTACATCAACATTGGAAACATATAAATTTCAAGGTATAGATGTCAATATCAATATCACATAATACCTTAAACACCCACCAACAATGGAAACACGTAAGTATTAAGGAATTTACATAAAACATACACAAAATTTACATTGCATTCCAAATATTATCTATTTTCACAATCTAATAACTATAGATACATCAAAATCATAAAATAGAACATCATGAATACAACAAGTATCGTTCATCCTGGAGTGGAGATTCGATCTTGGCCTTGCCGCCACTTGCACTCCCTTATCATCATCTGCATCCAAGTGTGAATGTTGACGTGCTCTGACCAAATGTTAGTGACCCACTAGTAGACCTCCTAGCCTACTCCTCGGGTACTCTTCTTCCTTGTATATCTCTAAACTGCAATAGGGTTGTACAATAGAGGAAGAATGTTAGTTGATGGAGGTAAGCACTCTTGGCTCAAGAGTCTCCTCTATAAATACCTCCACCTCACCAAACCCACTGTAGCTCATATTCACTCATATTAACATAATCTCATCCATCCAACAATAGGATAAGCAAAAACATCTCCTCTCCCATAGCTTGCCCCTTCTTTTATATGAGGCTTTATAGGTGACACTTGGCACTTCATGCATAATTAATTATTTTTATTAGTCCAAAAAAATTATTATTCACCCACCCATGTGTCACCATCTCATCAAGGCTCTCCAAAATTATTTACTTAAATTTTTATTCAAAAATAGTATTTTGCCTCACCCCAACAAGACTTCCTATGTATTCTCCTAGTTGTCTCTTGATCTCCCTTTTCTACTCTTTAATTTGTGTTTATTACTGAAGTCAACTTATAAGTCTCATATTTGGTCCCCTAATTACCACCTAATTTATGTGGGTGAAAACCACCTGCTGCAATTCGTCTCTATCTTCTTTTAATAAGAAACTTATTTTTACAATATTTCTGTAGATATTCTTATATTAGCTCTTGCCACGTGGAGGTTCTCTAAATTTCTCTAATTTGATTTATTAATATTTAATTTTATTCACCATCATCTTTTCTTAATGAAGTTTAACTAATTTAGGATTAATATTTCTAATTAAATTTATGTCCCTCTTCCCCCCTTTTACCTATTAAAGTATTTATGTACATTATATATCTAATATTTTCCAACATGAGAAGGGTAGAGTTCTCAAGTGGTAAGATATTTTTATTTCTTCCTATTCTCCCTTTACCCCAAGTTTTATTCTTGATTTAATTTCCTTGGTTCTAAAACCTCATTTACCAACTTATGTGAATTAGTAGGATTTTGATATCTTGATTATATTCAGTGGTTTCTTCTTGATGCCAAGGGTGCCAATTCAGTCATTCCCCTCAAGAACTTCACTTCAAAGTTACAAGGGTGCCACGCCAAGTATTTTCTTCTTGATTCCAAGGGTTCTAAGTCGGTCGTTCCCTTCAATAACTTCCCTTGAAGTTCCAAGGGTCTTATGTTGCTTTCCCTTCAAGAATCCAGTGACTACGAGGGGAAGATCTAGGTACAACAACAGATACCTCTATCCTCTCTTGTATTTCCCTGTATAATGAGACTAATGGTGTTAGGGATCGAGGAATCTACCTCGATGCATGCCTCCTAGTAAAATCCTTATGGACGACCCAAATCTACGGTCTACCCCTACGACATCATGATCTTCAAGGCGAAGGTATGCCAACACCTTCTAGCCCAACTCACAATGGGAGTGCTAACGGGTGAAATCAGGGATGTTGTCCCACCCCTCCCATGAAGTTCCATCTATCTGTACAACCCCATCACCCATTTGTGAGTTGTTTTTCCAAGAAACTAACCTGTGCCTACAGCCACTAGCATGTCATTAAAAGTTATAGAAAAATTCATACTGAACTTTAAAATTTCAATGACAAAATATTCAATTCCATAAAACCAGATGTCATTGACTAATCACATGTGAGTGCATCTAGTGGTCTCCTGCCATACTCAATCATCATTAATGATCATGTTTTACAATGTTATTCATTGACATAATAACATATATTAAATCATCAACATGACATAGCCATCCACATCATTGTTCACCATGAACCAGAACTAATGTAAGTAGCCAACATAATGAATGCATCCCTCATAGCTATCATCATCATAACATTAGTAGAAAACATACATATCCTCAAAGTTATCATCATCATAACACCAATTAGAAATAAACACATCCATCACAACTATTATCGCCATAACATCGACTAGGAAACCAACACATCCAACACAATTATCATCATCATAACATCAAATAGGAAGAAAACACATCCATCACAGCTATTGTTGTAACAGCCCTAGTCAAAAATCCATGTAATAAATTTAATTAAGGAAAAATAACAACCAAGGTTGTAGGAAAATTATTCCAAGTTGAATTTTGGGAAAAAAACATCCTAGTGGGGTGTTCATTTGGTTTATTCTGGCTAAAGGAAATTGGAAAAGGCAATTGCAAAGACTTTGGAAATGAATGTGGCATTAATTGGCATTTTATTTATCAAAATAATGGAAATTAGGAGAAAAGGAAGGTGAAAGGTCACAAGTTGCATGTGAGGAGGAAAATGAAGGAAAATAATGGAAAATGAAGAAAATAGAGGCCTCATTAATAAAAAGGCTTATGAGGATTAGTTGGTACCTTTTTTTCATTTCCTTTTTGGAGCTCCCTATTTCTACTTTCTCTCTCTCTCACTCTTGGACACTTAGAGAATTCTTGGAGCATTCTAGCATTGGATCAAGGAAAGCAAAGGAAGGACAAAGAAGGAAAAAGGAAGCAAAGGTCAAGCAACGAAGAGTGGGATCAAGTAGTTACAGCAGGACTATTTGTAGGTATTGATTTGCATGTGTGATTTCCTTGCTAGATGTTGCATGCATGGTATATTCATGTGTGTTCTTAGTTCTCTTGTTGTCATTGAGATGGGCTTTCCCAGGTGTGACAATGTTCTTCAGCCTTGCCTTGTCATTTCTAGATATCCATGGTGTGGTGGGTTTTCTTGTATTTGGTTGAGCTGGATTTCCAGATGGATTCAAAGCTGAGTGGGGTGATCTTAGGATTATTCACAAGGCCTAGGAATCCTGGGATGGTATACATGGTAAATCATGGTTGTGAACACCTCGATTGAGCCTAGGAATCCCTTGACCAGTGAATGACAGTATACATGGTAAAGCTCAGTGGTGAATACCCTTAATTGGGCCTAGGAATCTCTTGACTGGTAATGGTGGAATACATGGTAAATATAAAAGGGTGGTGACCTCGTAGGCCTAGAAATCCCTTGCCTGGTAATGGTGGGATACCCGATAAATCCAATAGGTTGAGACAAAGAAATTACTCACAGTTTAGCTGGAGAGATTCAGAGGCATCCATGCCTGTTTGAGTCTAGTGATCTAGTGGGGATTGTGGTAAAACTTGGTTCTGTTGATGATGGTTGAGGTGGTTTGGCCTCAGGAAGCCCTGGTTGATTTTATTGTGAGTCCCACATTCATGCCTAGAATATGGCATGGGGGTGATTGGCTGAAAGAAATATTTGGATCAGCCCAATCTATGGTCAGGTCATTCGTGGAAGTCCCACACCTGGTTGGCTTATGCATTCATTAATAATATCTCCTTCTCCTTGATATTTCATGTGTAAATGTACTAGTTCATATGTGATTCTTATGTCTATTATATCCTTGTTATTTCTGTTGGTTATATGTCCGTTATGATTATGTTTATGATAGACTTGATGTATGGCTTTCATCATGTTTTGATTAGGAAATGGATGTACAATGAATATATGACCTAATAAATGATAATGCAACCATTGTGATAAGTCATCAATGCTTCTTTATGAATCTCAGATAAGTATGACACCCCTATGCTCAAATTTGTTATTATGACTTGTAGATTACATATTTGTGACATGTTTGACGAAATACAAGTCATGGCTAGTAGGGGTTAAATAAAATATGTGTACCAATTATTGCATTAGTAACCTTATTCCATTGTTATTTATCATTTATGAAAGTTTCATGAAGTTCTGGGTAGTATCTTGAGTCCTGGCCTTGGAAAAGTGGTACAGAATCTGGGGTCGCTAGCTTAGAACTAACTGAAAAAGTCCACAGTCGCTAGCATGCCTTGTTGTGGGAGCATCTAGAAGGCCTCAGTCACATGCATGGCTTTTCATGGGAGCGGTTGAGGGTATAGATCAGTAAAATGTCAAGTTGTCGCAGGGGTTGGTAACCTGGAAAGGTTGGTTGGCCCCTGAAGGTTCTGTAGCATGTGTGGAAAGTCAAAATGGTCTTGTCTTGCCGGTTCCACTTCCTTAATCATACATGGGGAGTTGAATCACATCTTAGTAGCCTCTCATCACATGTTTACCCTAGTGTACTAGTTAACTTGGGTAAATGTGGGAGGAGGGTGTTACAGAGTGGTATCAGAGCATGGTTCAACCCTTAGGCTGGATGGACGGTGTGTGTTGGACATGCATACAAATCAATTTCACATGTGTTATTCATGCTTGTCATCTATGTGCTTGTTGTGTATGCATGGTGCTAATCGTGATTGTATTTGTCGTTGTCATGAGTGTATGTCAATTATACATTGGTTATGCATGTTAGTTCTCATATGTTGTTATGCATACATTGACATGGTTATAGTTGGCGTGCATGAGATCATGGTGTGTGGTTGGTATGGTCATGCATGGTAGTTGGATGATGCTTGAAATGATGTTTATGTATTGATATGATTATGATTATACATGTATTGTGATGATCTAGTTGATCTTGCAGACGAGATATCCTCCCCTGAACTATACTGAGGTATGTTGATTATGTTATGTTTTGATTTTCGCTGACATGGAATACTTGTAGGAAATAAATCAAAGATGACTAGAAAGATGGTAGACTACAGCTCACGAGACTCTCCCTATGGATCATATGAGTAACATGGTGTTGGGAACTCTTCTAATTTAGCAGACACATTAAGAATCTTGAAGGAAGAAATAAGAAGTTTCAAGGTAGATAATGACGGGATCATTCAGGAATAGGAGAAACAAGTAGAATTCAATGTAGTAATCCTTCATAGTTTTTCAAAATTGCAGAGACAGGGACCACTTTAGATCAGCCATGGAAAATAGGATAGTATTAATGGGGCAAATGGAAATGGATATCATGGTGGGGACAGGTCAGATAGGGATGACACGATCCAAGATGGCAGGCTCTTAGATACTCTGGATAGGAGAGGTGATGGACACAGGTTCTATAAAAGTTTTGGTTCTAACAAGCACTATAATCGTCATCGTTATCATCCTTACAGGAGGACTGACAGGGGATATTTTCCAGACGAGTTCAAGAAAACTAAGCCACCTACATTTGATGGATATTTGAAGAATACAGATGATGCAGAAGCATGGCTACTTGGGATGAAGAAACTATTTAAGTTGCATGAGTTCACAAAGAATATGAAGGTCATAATAGTTATCTTCAGCCTCAAAGGGAAAGCAGGCATCTGGTGTGAATATGTGAAGTAGGTTAGACACATCAAGAAAGATGACTTGAGTTGACATGAATTCAAGAGACTTTTCTGGAAGAAATAATCGTCATAGAGGTACTACAACAACAATTCCAAGGAGTTTTATGAGCTAAAGATGGGATCGATGACAGAGGAGGAGTATACAAACAAGTTTCTTGGGTTGTTGAGGTATGTATTGTATCTTAAATATGAGAAGGCCAAATTTCATAGATTTGTTAGTGGATTACCATTAGCATTTAGAGATTGGATTGAGTATGATGAGCCTCAGTTACTTGATGACGTTATTGGGAAATTAAGCACTGTTATGAGAAGTCAAAACATAAGATAGAATCGTAGCAGGGTTGGAAAGGGAAAGATAAAGCTAAAGGTAAATGACAACTGAAAATAACAAGGTCTCCAGATGTAGGTGAGAAATACAATGTCGCACCTTATAAGAAGTTCAATGTAGTTAAACAGGGACATGGGCCATAGCCTAGAAGGAAGAAGAAAAGAGGTGATGGTAAGGGACTATTTCAGTGTTGGATATATGGCAAGGAGCATATCAAGAGATATTGTTTGCAGTATCAGGGTGGTAGGCCTCAAATCTACAGTGCACAAGTGGCGCGGACTGTTTCGGATGTTGGGCAGAGTATTCCTCGTATCTATGTAGCATTAAATCACAAACAGACGGATCACCAGACAATTGTTATTGAGATGGACATTAAGCTTTGTGATCAATTTGTTTCTATTTTGATTGACCCTATATCTAATTATAGTTATGTTAGTCCTAACCTGGTGGATAAGTGTGGTTTGAATAAATAAGTGCATGCAGAATCCTGGTTAGTATAGTTGGCTACACGTACAAAGAAGAGAGTTCATCATTGGGTAAGAGCTTGTGCATTCAAGTTGAATGGTATGCCTACCTTAGCACATTTGAATGTATTTCTATTCGGATCATATAGTATGCTTTTGGGTACGGACTAGTTGTATCTTCATAGGACTAAGGTGGATTTTTATGATAAGGCAATTGAGTGCTTGGATGACAATGAAGAACAAAAATTCTTGCAAGGGAAGAAGAAGGCAACATCAGTTAGAATTGTGACAACTATGTAGACCAAGCGTAGTTGCAGAAAAGGGTGTGTGTTGTTTGTAGTGCATACTTATAGTGATAAATGTAAGGATGTTGATGTGTAGGTATTGATCAGGTACCCAATCTTGCAACAATTTCAGGATATGTTTCTAGAAAATATTTCAGAGTTGCTACCTCATAGAGAAGTGGACTTTTCCATTGATTTGGTACCATGGGTAACACAAACATCGAAGGCACCATGCAAGATGAGCACACCATAGTTAGTAGATTTGAAGTTGTAATTGAAGGAAATACTTAAAAAGAGATACATTAGGCCAAGTGTATCACCATGGGGTGCACCAGTGTTTTTTGTAAAGAATAAGGATGGTACTTTTAGGCTATGCATTGATTACAGGAAATTCAACAAGGTAACCATCAAGAATGGGAATTTGTTGCTGAGGATTGATGACTTGTTTGATCAGTTGTAGGTAGCAGCAGTGTTCTCAAAGATTGACTTGAGATCAGGATACCATCATGTACGCATTAAAGAAGAGGACATTTACAAGGAAGCTTTCTGAACAAGGTATGGGCATTATGAGTTTGTTGTAGCTCCATTTGGTTTGAATAATTCTCCAGCTACTTTTATTTGCTTGATGAATAATGAGTTGAGTCCTTATCTAGACAAGTTTGTTATTGTATTAATTGATGACATCTTGATATATTCTAAGAATGAGGAAGAGCATGCCAAACACTTAGAAGTAGTGTTGAGATTGCTAAGAGAAAATTAGTTGTATGTCAATCTTAGCAAATGCAGTTTCTTTTAGATAGAGGTGCATTATTTGGGGCATGTTGTCTCCAAGGAACACATAGCAGTGGACCCAGAAAAGGTAAGAGCTATCATGGAGTGGGAATCTCCCAAGAATGTGCATGAGGTAAGGTCATTCATGGGGTTAGCAAGGTATTATAGGAGGCTCATCGAGAAATTCTTTGGCATTACATATCCTATCACATCACTCCAAAGGCAAGGTAAAAAATTTGAATGGACAGAAGAATGCACAAGAAGTTTTGAGAAATTGAAGTAGTTGTTGATAAATTCTCCAGTTTTAAAGCTTGCATATCCAAACAAAGAGTTTGTGGTGTGTAAATATGCTTGCAAGAGAGGACTTGGTGGATTCCTTATGCAGGAAGGGAAGGTAGTGTGCTATGAGTAACGAAAAATGAATGAGCATGAGAAAAATTATCTGACACATGATCTTGAGTTGGAAATGATCATCCATGCATTGAATATGTACAGACACTATCTTCTTGGTAGGATATTTCTATTGATCAGCATTCACAGTAGATTGAGGTATATGTTTGACCAACCAAATCTAAATGTCAGGCAAGCTAAATGGTTGGCCATGATTAGTGAGTTAACCTTTGAGATCAGGTACATCAAGGGGAAAGAGAACAGGGTTGTAGATGCTCTTAGCAGGAGAGTACAGGTGAATCACATAACAGTTATGATTTCTTATGGCACAGACTTACAACATCAAATATTACATGAAGAACAATAGGATGGTAGGTAAATGGAGCTCATGCACAGGTTACAGTAGGGTATAGGTGAGCAGGATGTGGACTATCATCTTACAATATATGGTTTGATTAGATTTAGGGACAATATATATGTGTCAAACAACAATGAGCTCAAGAAGACTATCTTGCGAGAGTTTCATGAAAAATTGTATTTTGGTCATCCAAGATACTAGAAGACATTGACAATAGTGAATAAGTTCTATCATTGGTTGAATCTAAAGATAGACATGGCAGAGTTTGTGGCTAAATGTTTGGATTATCAGCTAGTGAAAGCAAAATGTAAGCATCCAGGTGGACTACTACAATCGATTCTAATTCCAAAGTGGCAGTGGGAGGTCATTTCCATGGATTTCATCACAAGTTTTCTGAGGACATCTAGACAGCATGATTCCATCATGGTTGTGGTAGACTAGTTGACAAAGGTAGCACACTTAATTCTAGTAAAATAGACGTATTCAACTAGTGATGTGGCATAGGTATTCATTAGAGATGTAGTGAGGCTTCATGGCGTTCCAAGGAAGAATGTGTCAGATAGTGATGCTACATTCACTTCCAAGTTTTGGAAGGAGCTATTTATAGGTTTGGGGATAGAGTTTGGCTTCATCATAGCTTATCATTTGCAAAAAAATGGACAGACAAAGAGGGTCAACAGGATGTTGGAGGACATGTTGAGGATGTATGTGATGCATCAGAAGAGGATATGGGAGGAATACCTTTTGTTGGTTGAGTTTACTTATAATAATGGTTATCAAGAGTCGTTGAGTATGATTTTGTTTAGGGAACTCTATGGGCAGAGTCATAATACTCCCATCAATTTGAGTGATCCAGTTAACATGGTGTTGATTGGACTTAATATGTTGGCAGAGATGGAGTAGGAAATGCAGGTAATCAAGAAGAATCTAAAGGCAGCACGGGATAGGTAGAAAATTTATGCATATCGGAACAAGTTGTTTAAATAATTTCATGTTGGGGAACAAGTGTATTTTCACATCAAGCCCAAGAAGAGCTCCTTGAGGATTGGATCGTGTGCCAAGTCAGCACCTCGATTTTGTGGACCTTTCAAGGTTCTTAAAAGGATTAGACTAGTAGCCTATCGACTTGCATTGCCTCCGACGGTGAAATTCCATGATGTTTTCCATGTGTCATTTATTAAGAAGTATTTTAAAGATGTTGATCATGTGATTGACTAATCTGTATTGCAGGTGGAGCCAAATGGAGAATTCCATTCGGAACCTCAGTGTATATTGAATAAAAATATGTTCATGCTTTAGAACCGATCAATTGCACAGGTTAAAGTGCAGTGGAAGCACTTTGATCCCAATGAAGCTACATGGGAGATGACGGATCAGATGTAGGTTATGTATCATTCTCTATTCGTTGGTTGAGCGAATGTTTTGGCATATGTTTTGGTGTGATTTTTTGGTATATGTACATATGTATATGGATGTAAATACCACCATGAACTATGTTAAATAGCTCCAATAAGCAGTATGGGTTTCATGTAATTGTGGTTGTCATCTTGTTATGTTATCATTGTGGTTTTATTCTCAGCAGATTGATCATTATAGATACTGCAACGAGCTAAGTTATAAAGCTCCATGGGAAATATGTTTTGCTTACAAAAGTCTTGTTGGTTGTAGTTGTCATTGAACATCGAGCACGACGTTCCCCCGAAGGGGAGGGTTCTGTAATAGCCTTGGTCAAAAATCCATGTAATAAAGTTAATAAAGGAAAAATAATAACCAAGGTCATGGGACACTTATTCCAAGCTAAATGTTGGGAAAAAAATCCTAGTGTGGATGTTCATTTGGTTTATTATGGCTAAAGGAAATTGGCAAAGGCAATGGCAAAGGATTTGGAATGGAATGTGGCATTAATTGGAATTTTATTTATGAAAATAATGGAAATTAGGAGAAAAGGAAGGTGAAAGGTCACAAATTGCATGTGAGGAAGAAAATGAAGGAAAATAATGGAAAATGAAGAAAATAGAAGCCTCATTAATAAAAAGGCTTATGAGGATCAGTTGTTACCTTTTTGTCAGTTCAGTTTTGGATCTCTCTCTTTCTACTCAATCTATCTCTCACTCTCGGACACTTAAATCATTCTTGGAGCATTCTAGCATTGAATCAAGGACATGCATGGTACATGTGACATGCATGGTACATGCATGTGTGTTATCAAGGAAGCAAGGAAGAGCAGGATCAAGCAGATACATCAAGATTATTTGCAGGTATTGATTTGCATGTGTGATTTCCTTGCTAGATGTGGCATCCATGGTACATGCATGTGTGTTATTAGTTCTCTTGCTATCATTGGCATGGGTTTTGCCGGAGTGACGGTGTTCTTCAAGCTTGCCTTTCCATTTCCGGGTAGCCATGGTGTGGTTGGTTCTCTTGTATTTGGTTAAGCTAGATTTCCAGATGGATTCGAAGATGAGTGGGGAGGTCTTAAGATTATACACAATGCCTAGGAATCTCAAGATGGGATACACGACAAATTCCAGTTATGAACACCTTGATTGAACTTAGGAATCCCTTAACCAGTTAATGGTGGATACACAGTAAAGATCAGTGGTGAATACCCTTGATTGGGCCTAGGAATCCCTTGACTAGTAATGGAGGGATACACAGTAAAGTCGAGAGATTGAGATGGACAGATTCCTCATGATTTAGGTGGAGAGATCTGGAGGCATCCATGCTTGTTTAGGGCCTAGTGATCCGGTGAGAATTGAGGTAAAGCATGGTTCTATTGATGATGATTGAGGTGGTTTGGCCTCGAGAAGCCCTGGTTGGTTTTATTGTGAGTCCCACATTCATGCTTGGAATATGGCATGAGAGTGATTGGCTAAAAGAAATATTTGGTTCAACCCAATATATGGTCAGGTGCTTCATGAAATTCCCAAACCTGGTTGGCGTATGCATTCATTAATAAGAGCTCCTTCTCCATGGTATATCATGTTTTACTAGTTCATATGTGATTATTAGGGCTATTATATCCTTGTTATTTATGTTGGTTATATGATGGTTATGAGTATGCTTTATAAAAGAATTAACGTATGGATCTCATCATGTTTTGATTAGGAAATGAATGTACAATGAAAATATGACCTAACAAATGATAATACAACTATTTTGATAAGGAATCAATGCTTCTTTACGAATCTATATAAGTATGAGACCCCTATGGTCAAATATGTTATCATGACCTGTAGATTACATTTTTGTGACATGTTTGACGAAATGTATGTCGTGGCTAGTAGGGGTCAGATCAAGTACTTGTACCAATGATTAAATTAGTAGCCATAATCCATTGTTATTTATCATTTATGAAAGTTTCATGAAGTTATGGGCAGTGATCTCAGTCCTGGCCCTGAAAAAGTGCCACAAAATCTTGGGTCACTGGCTCAGAATTGGCTAAAAAGTCCACAGTCGTTGACAACCCTTGTTGTGGGAGCGACTGGAAGGCCTCAGTCGTATGCGTGGCTTGTCATGGGAGAGGTTGATTTTCCAGACCAGTAAAATGTCAAGTTGTCTCAGGTTTCGGTCACTTGGAAAGGTTAGTTGGCCCTTAAAGGTTCTGTAGCATGTGTGGAAGGTCAGAATGGTTTTTTCTTGTTGGCTCCACTTCCTTAACTGTACATGGGGATTTGAATCACATCATAGTAACTTGTCGTCACATGTTTACCCCAGCGGACTAGTGAACTTAGGTAAATATGGGAGGAGGATGTTACAATTGTCATCATAACATCAACTACTAACAAACATAACCATCACATCCACTAATAGTAGATTCAAGTGTATGAATCCTCAACTTGAGGTTCGGAAAGAATAATGAGTGAGCCTTAAGGTTATATCAATGTTAATGTCATATCAGTGTCAGTCAACTAGAGCAGGGCACTACATACACCCACTCTTCATAATAGACTTAATCCTGAAGTCCTCAGAACAGGTAAGGAAAATGATGACGCATCTCCTCAGCGTCCTCCCAAGTGGTAGAACTAGGACTATAACTGTCCCATGGGACCTTATCTTGGTCCACCAATCAGCGTCTAATCTATAGAGTTCGTTGTTCCAATCTTTGAACTAGTTTGGCCATCATTGTGCCCTCATATGAGACCTACAAATGACCCAAGTCAATAACATGCGAAGGATCTGAAATATAATGACTTAATACAGACACATGGAACACACCATTCATATTTTCTAGTGATGAAGGTAAAGCAATCCTATATGCCACCAAACCTTTCTTTTCTATGATTTCAAAAGGTCCCACAAACCATCGCGACAATTTTGCTCCATTTCCAAACCTTATGGATCTCTTTTGGGGCCTTACTCTTAAAAAAACTCTATCTCCCACTTCATAACTTCGATCCATTTGGTGATCATCATCATAGCACTTATATTGATCTTGTGTTTCTCTAAGCCTCCCTTTAATCATGGTTATTTGTTCTTACATCTCCTATATTACTTTTGGTCCTATTAACACTCGGTCCTCTAGTCGATCCCAACTGAGAGGTGTTCTACAAGTCCACCCATACAAGAAATCAAATGGTGTGCCTCCCATACAAGAACTCAAATGGTGCCATCTTGATGGAACTTATATAACTGTTATTGTAAGAAAATTCCACTAGAGGTAAAATTTCCTCTCATCAATTTTGTTGGTCCATCACATGCATTCGTAGTATGTCCTCAAGGATTTGATTATTATTTTCTATTTTCCAATCTATTTCAGGGTGATAAGCAGTGTTGAAGTTCAACTGGGTTCCCAAGATTTCTTGGAAAGTGATCCAAAACTTTCATGTAAACATTGCTTCCCTATTTTATATGATATTCCTTGGCACTCCATGTGATCTCACGATCTAATCAATAAAAACTATAGTTATATCAAGTGCCTTACATGTAATCTTAACTGGTACAAAATGGGCACTCTTGGTCAATGTGTCAACCACTACAAATATGGCATCATGTCTTCTTGTGGTCATTGGTAGTCCCACGATGAAATCCATCAATATAACTTCTCATTTAGACTCTGGTATCTCATGGGGTTATAATGACCTTGTTGGATGTCTATGTTTAGCTTTTACTTTTTGACACTCTAAACATCTTTCTACAAAGTTTATAATGTCCTTCTTCATCCCCTTCCAGAAGAAGAGCGATTTCAGGTCCATACTCATCTTCTTAACACTTAGGTGTTCCACGTATACTTCTCAATGTGCTTTGCTCAAGATTAATTGACATATCTCTTCTTTCAATGGCACACATATCCTCCCATAAAAGTGTAGAAGTCCACCACCATCTAGGAAGTATCCTTCATACTTTGGGACCATTGTTTCATCATCCTTGAAACTCTTGCTAACCTCATTCTACCAAGTGTCCTCAACTTCTATATTAAGCAACTTCTCCCTCGGGTTTTTCTTTAAAGGAATAATTGAAAACATGCAAGGCCTGCTACTTAAAACATCTACCACCCTGTTTAATGTTCCTTTAACTATATTTGCAACTCTTTTAATTCTGGAGGTGACATACTATATGGTGCCTTTGCAATAGGATCCATGTCTGGTTTAAGGTCAATGGTGAAATTGATTTCTATTTATTTGGGGGGGTTATTCTAGGCAATTCTTTGGGAAATACATCCTTAAATTTTGTAAGAATTTGAAGCTTATCTAGATTTACAAAGTCAATTTTATCATTTAATTTTGTCACAACAAATAATTAACATCTTCTTCATCTACATTTCATTAGTTGCATTGATGAGATGAACCTTAGGGACACCCCTTGGTTCTTTCCCATTAAGCATTTTCTATATTTTTCATCATCTGTGAAATGTAGTAGCTTATCCTTGTAGTCTATAACTACCTCATGTTGTCCTAACCAATCCATTCCTATGATACCAAGTGTGGGGTCCTTCACTCTTCGTAACATGTCCTCCTTGTTCTCGTTCCAAAAGAGTTATTAGTACCTTTGACATGTGTTGGAATGATCTCATTAAATTCATAACTTCTCTGACGGGTATTTGTTCATGTGTTGCAATATGTTCTCCATCATTGGGTGGGGTGGCAGGAGTTGGTTGTGGTGGTGGCACCATTTAGGGCCCTCTAGCAGGCCTACTCCTTCCAACTCCCCTTCTCGACATAAGACTGAATTCAACAAACATCAATTTATTAAGTTTAGCCATATAATGACTATCGTTATGTCACATTCAACAAACTACTCTTTTATGTGCACACAAACGTATTTCCTCAATGTGATTTTATGGGTCGTTGTCATTTATCTACAGTCGCATCTTCTTCTTCTTCTTCTTCTTCTTCTTCTTCTTCTTCTTCTTCTTCTTTGATGTAGTTCATGAACCTAGAAGATTGGTGATTGTTATGTCCACGTAATACCTATACTAGGTAGATCCATTTGAAGGGATCACTTCCTGCCAACTCAACCATGGAGCCTAACCCTAAGAGTATCAAGAGAATTTAACCCATAACCTCTCAAGAGCAAAGTTTC
Source organism: Pinus taeda (assembly GCA_000404065.3). Taxonomy (NCBI): domain Eukaryota; kingdom Viridiplantae; phylum Streptophyta; class Pinopsida; order Pinales; family Pinaceae; genus Pinus; species Pinus taeda. The sequence goes on along the minus strand of APFE030128540.1, from coordinate 239,056 downwards.
TTTAACAATGGTGACTCGACCAACTAAGCTAACCCTTGGGACTTTTATCTAAGGTCACTTAAGATAATTTAAGCAAACTTAGTTAGATCAATGTTTCATATTCATGTTTTATTTCGTTGCTAATCTTCAATGTTGGTATACAACTTTTAACTCGATCTCTAACTTTCAAATTTATATCTTCCAAACTAAAATTTGGGCTACCATTAATTAGGCACACATAAACACCAATTTATCATTGTTGTAATCATTCCACACTAGGTATATAATATTTAATAAGATATTTTTTTATTTTTTTAGTTTGAGAAAGTCATTGAAATTTTAACATGAAATTCTCTCTTTTTTTGCACTATTATAGTCTTAATAAGAACCTAATATTTGATCATATCTTATTCAAGCAAATATAATTATTGCTTTATCATAATAAGAACCTAATATTTGATCATATCTTATTCAAGCAAATATAATTATTGCTTTATCATAATAAGAACCTAATATTTGATCATAGCTTATTCAAGAGAATGTAATTATTGCTTTATCAAATACATGCAAATAATTTGCCATGAATTTACATCTCTTTGACATTTTATAATCTAATTACTTTCAATTTAATAATCAATAATTTGCATTCTCTTGTTAAGTAATTTCAACTATCCATTTTATGAGAAATTGTATTCTTATTACACATAATCATGAAAAATAAATAAACTCTAATTTTTATTATATATGACCTAGTTAAATTTATTGTAATGTAAAAAGAAATATGGCATACAACTATTAAAGAGAAAATACAATGTTAATTTTACTAATTAAATTAATTATTCAATATATGCAAGTATCTCATCTCATTCCACAATTAGCTATTAATTCCAAATTTTTGCTAATGAATGTCACTCAACAGAAAAGTTGGTGAATAGATTTTTATCCAAATTCATTATTCTAATTATTTATATATATTATATATATATATATATATATATATATATATTCTTCTCAATAATCTATTTTTATTATTATGTCAACCTAAAATTTCAAGAACAGTATATTACATCACATATTCATTAAAAAAGAAAATTTGATGGATCAAAGCGAGACTCTATATATACATTAGTATGTTTTTAAAATCACGAAAGGTTATAAAATAGAGTTGTTTTTAGTGTGATTTTTTGGATTTTCTGTTGTTAGGTGGAAAAATTTGAGGTGAAATCTTGATTTGTGTTATTTAAACTAGTTTTTTGACTATATATCAAGAAGTATTTGACGGTGAAATTCCATGATGTTTTCCATGTGTCATTTATCAAGAAGTATTTTAAAGATGTTGATCATGTGATTGACTAGTTTGTATTGCAGGTGGAGCCAAATGGAGAATTCCATTCGGAACCTCAGTGTATATTGAATAAAAATATGTTCATGCTTTAGAACCGATCAATTGCACAGGTTAAAGTGCAGTGGAAGCACTTTGATCCCAATGAAGCTACATGGGAGATGACACATCAGATGTAGGTTATGTAGCATTCTCTATTCGTTGGTTGAGCGAATGTTTTTGCATATGTTTTGGTGTGATTTTTTGGTATATGTACATATGTATATGGATGTAAATACCACCATGAACTATGTTAAATAGCTCCAATAAGCAGTATGGGTTTCATGTAATTGTGGTTGTCATGTTGTTATGTTGTCATTTTGGATTTATTCTCAGCAGATTGATCATTATGGATACTGCAACGAGCTAAGTTATAAAGCTCCATGGGAAATATGTTTTGCTTACAGAAGTCTTGTTGGTTGTAGTTGTCATTGAACACCGAGCACGACGTTCCCCCGAAGGGGAGGGTTCTGTAATAGCCTTGGTCAAAAATCCATGTAATAGAGTTAATAAAGGAAAAATAATAACCAAGGTCATGGGACACTTATTCCAAGCTAAATGTTGGGAAAAAAATCCTAGTGTTGATGTTCATTTGGTTTATTATGGTTAAAGGAAATTGGCAAAGGCAATGGCAAAGGATTTGGAATGGAATGTGGCATTAATTGGAATTTTATTTATGAAAATAATGGAAATTAGGAGAAAATGAAGGTGAAAGGTCAAAAATTGCATGTGAGGAAGAAAATGAAGGAAAATAATGGAAAATGAAGAAAATAGAAGCCTCATTAATAAAAAGGCTTATGAGGATCAGTTGTTACCTTTTTGTCAGTTCAGTTTTGGATATCTCTCTTTCTACTCTCTCTATCTCTCACTCTCGGACACTTAAATCATTCTTGGAGAATTCTAGCATTGAAGCAAGGACATGCATGGTACATGTGGCATGCATGGTACATGCATGTGTGTTATTAAGGAAGCAAGGAATAGCAGGATCAAGCAGATACATTAGGATTATTTGCAGGTATTGATTTGCATGTGTGATTTCCTTGCTAGATGTGGCATCCATGGTACATGCATGTGTGTTCTTAGTTCTCTTGCTATCATTGGCATGGGTTTTTCCAGGTGTGACGGTGTTCTTCAGGCTTGCCTTTCCATTTCCAGATAGCCATGGTGTGGTTGGTTCTCTTGTATTTGGTTAAGATAGATTTCTAGATGGATTCGAAGATGAGTGGGGAGGTCTAAGATTATACACAAGGCCTAGGAATCTCAAGATGAGATACACGACAAATTCCAGTTATGAACACCTTGATTGAACTTAGGAATCCCTTAACCAGTTAATGGTGGGATACACAGTAAAGATCAGTGGTGAATACCCTTGATTGGGCCTAGGAATCCCTTGACTAGTAATGGAGGGATACACAGTAAAGTCGAGAGATTGAGATGGACAGATTCCTCATTATTTAGGTGGAGAGATCTGGAGGCATCCATGCTTGTTTAGGGCCTAGTGATCCGATGAGAATTGAGGTAAAGCATGGTTCTATTGATGATGATTGAGGTGGTTTGGCCTCGGGAAGCCCTGGTTGGTTTTATTGTGAGTCCCACATTCATGCTTGGAATATGGCATGAGGGTGATTGGCTAAAAGAAATATTTGGTTCAACCCAATATATGGTCAGGTGGTTCATGAAATTCCCAAACCTGGTTGGCGTATGCATTCATTAATAAGAGCTCCTTCTCCTAGGTATGTCATGTCTAAATTTATTGGTTCATATGTGATTATTAGGGCTATTATATCCTTGTTATTTATGTTGGTTATATTATGATTATGAGTATGCTTTATAAAAGAATTAACGTATGGATCTCATCATGTTTTGATTAGGAAATGAATGTACAATGAATATATGACCTAAAAAATGATAATACAACTATTTTGATAAGGCATCAATGCTTCTTTACAAATCTATATAAGTATGAGACCACTACGCTCAGATATGTTATCATGACTTGTAGATTACATTTTTGTGACATGTTTGACGAAATGTATGTCATGGCTAGTAGGGGTCAGATCAAGTACTTGTACCAATGATTAAATTAGTAGCCATATTCCATTACTATTTATCATTTCTGAAAGTTTCATGAAGTTATGGGTAGTGATCTCAGTCCTGGCCCTGAAAAAGTGCCATAAAATCTTGGGTCACTGGCTCAGAATTGGCTAAAAAGTCCACAGTCGTTGACATGCCTTGTTGTGGGAGCGACTGGAAGGCCTCAGTCGTATGCGTGGCTTGTCATGGGAGCAGTTGATTTTCCAGACCAGTAAAATGTCAAGTTGTCTCAGGTTTTGGTCACTTGGAAAGGTTAGTTGGCCCTTGAAGGTTCTGTAGCATGTGTGGAAGGTCATAATGGTTTTTTCTTGTTGGTTCCACTTCCTTAACTATACATGGGGATTTGAATCACATCATAGTAACTTGTCGTCACATGTTTACCCCAGCAGACCAGTGAACTTAGGTAAATATGGGAGGAGGATGTTACAATTGTCATCATAACATCAACTACTAACAAACATAACCATAACATCCACTAATAGTAGATTCAAGTGTATGAATCCTCAACCTGAGGTCCGGAAAGAATAATGAGTGAGCCTTAAGGTTATATCAATGTTAATGTCATATCAGTGTCATTCAACTAGAGCAGGGCACTACATACACCCACTCTTCATAATAGACTTAATCCTGAAGTCCTCAGAATAGGTAAGGAAAATGATGACGCATCTCCTCAGCATCCTCCCAAGTGGCAGAACTAGGACTATAACTGTCCCATGGGACCTTATCTTAGTCCACCAATCATCATCTAATCTATAGAGTTCGTTGTTCCAATCTGTGAACCAGTTTGGCCATCATTGTGCCCTCATATGAGACCTACAAATGACCCAAGTCAATAACATGCGAAGGATCTGAAATATAATGACTTAATACAGACACATGGAACACACCATTCACATTTTCTAGTGATGAAGGTAAAGCAATCCTATATGCCACCAAACCTTTCTTTTCTATGATTTCAAAAGGTCCCACAAACCATCGCGACAATTTTGCTCCATTTCCAAACCTTATGGATCTCTTTTGGGGCCTTACTCTTAAAAACACTCTATCTCCCACTTCATAACTTCGATCCATCTGGTGATCATCATCATAGCACTTATATTGATCTTGTGTTTCTCTAAGCCTCCCTTTAATCATGGTTGTTTGTTCTTACAACTCCTATATTACTTTTGGTCCTATTAACACTCGGTCCTCTAGTCGATCCCAACTGAGAGGTGTTCTACAAGTCCACCCATACAAGAAATCAAATGGTGTGCCTCCCATACAAGAACTCAAATGGTGCCATCTTGATGGAACTGATATAACTGTTATTGTAAGAAAATTCCACTAGAGGTAAAATTTCCTCTCATCAATTTTGTTGGTCCATCACATGCATTCGTAGCATGTCCTCGAGGATTTTATCATTATTTTCTATTTTCCAATCTATTTCAGGGTGATACGCAGTGTTGAAGTTCAACTGGGTTCCCAAGATTTCTTGGAAAGTGATCCAAAACCTTCATGTAAACATTGCTTCCCTATTTTATATGATATTCCTTGGCACTCCATGTGATCTCACAATCTAATCAATAAAAATTGTAGTTATATCAAGTGCCTTACATGTAATCTTAACTGGTACAAAATGGGAACTCTTGGTCAATGTGTCAACCACTACAAATATGGCATCATGTCTTCTTGTGGTCATTGGTAGTCCCACGATGAAATCCATCAATATAACTTCCCATTTAGACTCTGGTATCTCATGGGGTTATAATAACCTTGTTGGATGTCTATGTTTAGCTTTTAATTTCTGACACTCTAAACATCTTGCTACAAAGTTTACAATGTCCTTCTTCATCCCCTTCCAGAAGAAGAGCTATTTCAGGTCCATACTCATCTTCTTAACACTTAGGTGTTCCATGAATACTTCTCAATGTGCTTTTCTCAAGATTAACTGACATATCTCTTCTTTCAATGGCACACATATCCTCCCATAAAAGTGTATAAGTCCACCACCATCTAGGAAGTATCCTTCATACTTTGGGACCATTGTTTCATCATCCTTGAAACTCTTGCTAACCTCATTCTACCAAGTGTCCTCAACTTCTATATTAAGCAACTTCTCCCTCAGGTTTGTCTTTAAAGGAATAATTGAAAACATGCAAGGCCTGCTACTTAAAACATCTACCACCCTGTTTAATGTTCCTTTAACTATATTTGCAACTCTTTTAATTCTAGAGGTGACATACTATATGGTGCCTTTGCAATAGGATCCATGTCTAGTTTAAGGTCGATGGTGAAATTGATTTCTATTTATTTGGGGGGGTTATTCTAGGCAATTCTTTGGGAAATACATCCTTAAATTTTGAAAGAATTTGAAGCTTATCTAGATTTACAGAGTCACTTTTATCATTTAATTTTGTCACAACAAATAATTAACATCTTCTTCATCTACATTTCATTAGTTGCATTGATGAGATGAACCTTAGGGACGCCCCTTGGTTATTTCCCATTAAGAATTTTCTCTATTTTTCATCATCTGTGAAATGTAGTAGCTTATCCTTGTAGTATATAACTACCTCATGTTGTCCTAACCAATCCATTCCTATGATACCAAGTGTGGGGTCCTTCACTCTTCGTAACATTTCCTCCTTGTTCTCGTTCCAAAAGAGTTATTAGTACCTTTGACATGTGTTGGAATGATCTCATTAAATTCATAACTTCTCTGATGGGTATTTGTTCATGTGTTGCAATATGTTCTCCATCATTGGGTGGGGTGGCAGGAGTTGGTTGCGGCGATGGCACCATGTAGGGCCCTCTAGCAGGCCTACTCCTTCCAACTCCCCTTCTCGACATAACTCTGAATCCAACCAACATCAATTTATTAAGTTTAACCATATAATGACTATCGTTATGTCACATTCAACAAACTACTCTTTTATGTGCACATAAACGTATTTCCTCATTGTGATTTTATGGGTCGTTGTCATTTATCTACGGTCGCATCTTCTTCTTCTTCTTCTTCTTCTTCTTCTTCTTCTTTGATGTAGTTCACGAACCTAGAAGATTGGTGATTGTTATGTCCACGTAATACCTATACTAGGTAGATCCATTTGAAGGGATCACTTCCTACCAACTCAACCATGGAGCCTAACCCCAAGAGTATCAAGAGAATTTAACCCATAACCTCTCAAGAGCAAAGTTTCTTTAACAATGGTGACTCGACCAACTAAGCTAACCCTTGGGACTTTTATCTAAGGTCACTTAAGATAATTTAAGCAAACTTAGTTAGATCAATGTTTCATATTCATGTTTTATTTCGTTGCTAATCTTCAATGTTGGTATACAACTTTTAACTCGATCTCTAACTTTCAAATTTATATCTTCCAAACTAAAATTTGGGCTACCATTAATTAGGCACACATAAACACCAATTTATCATTGTTGTAATCATTCCACACTAGGTATATAATATTTAATAAGATATTTTTTTATTTTTTTTAGTTTAAGAAAGTCATTGAAATTTTAACATGAAATTCTCTCTGTTCTCTTGCACTATTATAGTCTTAATAAGAACTTAATATTTGATCATATCTTATTCAAGCAAATATAATTATTGCTTTATCATAATAAGAACCTAATATTTGATCATAGCTTATTCAAGAGAATGTAATTATTGCTTTATCAAATACATGCAAATAATTTGGCCTGGATTTACATCTCTTTGACATTTTATCATCTAATTACTTTCAATTTAATAGTCAATAATTTGCATTCTCTTGTTAAGTAATTTCAACTATCTCTTGTTAAGTAATTTCAACTATCCATTTTTATGAGTAAATTGTATTCTTATTACACATAATCATGAAAAATAAATAAACTCTAATTTTTATTATATATGACCTAGTTAAATTTATTGTAATGTAAAAAGAAATATGGCATACAACTATTAAAGAGAAAATACAATGTTAATTTTACTAATTAAATTAATTATTCAATATATGCAAGTATCTCATCTCATTCCACAATTAGCTATTAATTCCAAATTTTTGCTAATGAATGTCACTCAACAGAAAAGTTGGTGAATAGATTTTTATCCAAATTCATTATTCTAATTATTTATATATTATATATATATATATATTATTCTTCTCAATAATCTATTTTTATTATTATGTCAACCTAAAATTTCAAGAACAGTATATTACATCACATATTCATTAAAAAAGAAAATTTGATGGATCAAAGCGAGACTCTATATATACATTAGTATGTTTTTAAAATCACGAAAGGTTATAAAATAGAGTTGTTTTTAGTGTGATTTTTTGGATTTTTTGTTGTTAGGTGGAAAAATTTGAGGTGAAATCTTGATTTGTGTTATTTAAACTAGTTTTTTGACTATATATATAGATTCAGCACCCTAAAAGCTTTTAGAGCACTTTAATTATGTAAAGGTTACCCATCAAACTTGTGATTTCAATAAATTCTTCCCAGATTTAAAAAAAAATAAAAATAAAAAATTAGACAAGAAAAACTCACCATAAAAACTTCCAAAACAAATTTGCTTAAAAATGTTAGTTCATATTTACAGTATCCAAAAAATTATTGCTGGACTCGGTCAATTTCGAAACTGATGGATTACTCCTTCCCTGCAATGATTGGATAAGTGAAGTTTCATTGATTTTTATTCTACCCGTACTGGTCTTCAAATCTGCTTCTTCTATTGCCCTTCTAACATTTTTACCGTTGGAAATTTGCCTCGGGAAGTACCCTATAAAATTTTAACCAAAGACACTTATAGTCGATTACTTAATCTCATTAACGATGGACTATTCTCACATATGAACGTGAGAATTTGTTCAGTATGAGCTAATAAATCAATTAGCTTAAGTCATTGACTAAACATAGATATTGAAAGGCAATCACTGATATTCCATTGTCATTGATAAGCACTTTTTTTCATACCTCAGTTTGCCTTGACCGTAATTTAAGACCTGGCCTGGTAAATTGAGAGCTTTGAAATATTAATGTAATCGGTGTAAACTGCTAACCTAACAACTAAATTACCATACTTTCGTTATGACCATAAGAATGATACGCGATACCCTCTCCTAGTCATAGCTATCTTATTCTTCGTGAATGAAACTATTTCTATTTGATTTTAGGTTGTGTTAAGTCGTAAATGAGTTCCTCTTAGCTTTTTCTGGATGGAAGTTTTTCTTCTTCCGTGCAGAAGTTTCTTGTACTCATTTGATATATGTTATCATCTAAAATTTCACTTTGAATTATTTTCCGAGCTATTCATCTTCATGCCATTTATTATAAACTTTTTCACTTGTTATATTGATGACATTTCTCATTCATTTGTAGCAAATGTTCCATTAGAACCTTGCTCTTTACTCACTATGCACATGCATATATGTTTGGTGGTGTAGTTATTGTTTAAAATTTTCATTCAAATCTTGAAACACTTCATCTTATAAATTGTTTTCTCTTCTGATATTAAGTAGTCTAAAATACAATCTCTTTTAATTTGGCAGGTGTATGTTCTTGTTCCACATGTATCTTCTTGTTCCAGTAAAATGTGATGTATTTTGCGTACATAGTTCTATCCAAGATTGGACCACAAGACCTTTGGAAACCAACCCCTCCTAACCATTGGACCACATCCTCGGGACCACTTGAAATGTGATGTATCCTTATAAATCAAAATATCAAAGTAGTTGCATGATGATAGTAAATCCTTACCCATTAGATTGATATTTCTTATATCAGCTAAATCATAGATGAACTCCTCTTCTCCATACCGAGTTCTTCTGTCTAGATGGGATCTTTACCCTCTATGAGCATACTTGCTTGTAATCCACTTGTACTAGCATCAATATTCAACCAAAATTTATTTTCCTCTTTATAAACCATTTGAATAATAAACGAGGAAAATTTTAGTTTTGTTGTGTCATACTCATAATCAAATTATTGGCTCGAACACTAGAATTCTTAGCCCATAATCTAAATCATTGTAAGTTCCAAGGGTCCAAGGGTCGATAGGTTAATGACCTTGGTGAATCTTTGAATAGTTTTAACATCGAGATGCACTTCAATCGAAACATGTGTTGAATAATTAGCTACCTCCTCACCAAAGGATACACTACCCATAACCAACATATATCAAGTTCGTCATACAGAGAAAAGTAAGTGTTGGATTTATTCTAACTTATAATAAAATGGTATTATGGAAGTGATAAAAAAACAAAACACAACAAATGATGTCTACCTAGGTGTTATGATGTAAGTTAGTTGTATCCCATCAAAAGTATCCTAGATTCATTTAAGTTTTTTAACAAAGAGTAACTATGATTTTATTATTAGTATTAACTTCGAGATAGATATGAAAGATTCTATTGGTGAATAAAATTGTAGTGATTTAACATGATTCTCAGTTTATTGAAAAAAATATGACTATCGATGAAGGTAAAATTTCAAGTAGATTTTCAGCTTGTTTTTTTTAACTAACTTATATTTTGATTCAGGGCACAGGTGAAGGTGGATCATAGGATGCAATTGATGAAGTTGGCATAGGAGGTGGCATGAGCTTAATAACAGTCTAATATATCCAGAGTTGAAAGATCCTTGAGAGACCCCACGAGTGAAGGGGCAACAGTCTAACTCAATGATCATCCAATTAACTGATCAATTAGCTCAAAATAGCTAGTGCATGTAAGGAATTTGAGTTCCTCAGTTGTGGTGGAGATTCCAATGCATTGTAACATCAGTGGTATACTCATCTTGAGTGTACAAGTGTTGCATGCAATCAATGATCCAACCTTGGGAATTGCGCAATAAATTGGAGGAAAATTCCTATAGAATAGGGCCTAATTCCTCAAGAATTGAGCAAGGAAATAGGGGGCTCAAGCAGAGGAAAAAATTGACCAAGTCTGGGTCAAAGCTTCTCAATGAGTCGAGAGATAGGTTATTCACTTGCAGGTTGTGCTCAGAGCAGGAAAGAAATTGTAATACATTCTCTATTCATCTAATTAATGCAAAGAGGCTTTAGGGGTTTTTTCCTAGTTGGGTTCCCCTAGAAATCATTGTTTACTTCTGGTTTTTCTTGTTGCATGCCAATACATATTGTTCTAAAATGTGATTTATATTATGCATAGAGTAGAATTGTGCCTCTTGTTTTCAGTTCAAAATCTTGAGCACTTGTTATTTCTATTAAATCTCTACACTTCGTTGGATCATGAGCAAAGGTTAGAAAAAAATGTGGACAAGATGCACTTCAAAAATTCCTACAGAACAGTCAAAGGAACCTAGCTCAAGTGATATGTTTCATGATTTGTGTCCCAATTACTATGGGTTCAAGTCTCTGGAGACATGTTGGCCCTTCTGGAATTTACGAAATATTGGTTCTACCAGGTGGAAAAGTGGCAGTTGTTTCTACAAAGTTACCAATTGTAAAAATGTTATAGAACATGAGGATTTTGTTACCAACCAGTTAGTCATTATCTCCATTGGAAACCCAATTCATTTAATGGAAGGGAAGGCTAATGTAGCAATTGTGGGTCTTGTTTGTCAAAGCTTGAATGTCATAGTAGCAGCCAATGGCAATGAGGAAGAAACACGTAATTCTAGTCTAAGTGACATTGCTTTGTCATTAAAAGAGTGGATTTCATATAATATATATATATATATATATATATAGATATAATCAACCTAGAGCATGGAGAAGTAAACAGTTGAGGGGAAGTGTAAATAGGGTTTGTGAAGCACGGTCTCATGACAATAAGGGCGTAGAAATAGATGAGGCACCTCCACAGCTTAATATAAACCTTACAAGAAAAGTGTTGTGCAAGTTCCCAAGCTTCAGAATGATGTATAATTTATTTTTATTTTTATTTTTTTTAGAGCTAGCAGGCAAACAAGTTATTCACACCAAATATTCTTATTACACCATATTCAATGTGCAATAAAACAAGAGTAACCTGAGACATGTAAAGACTGAAGAAATAAAAAAATATGGCAACTTTGATTCAAGATGCTTATTGTGACACTTATGGAGTTTAAATTTCAAGGACCCATATGTCCTAGAACTCTGATACCAAGTGTAAGGATCAACCCTATGATGCAAATTTTCTTTAAACACTAATGGTGTGATTTAGGATGTGGTATTGAAAATAATAAGCAAATAAATATTTCATTCTAACTAGTTATTCGATAGACGCATCCATTATGAAAGTCACATATAACTAAAAGTACATCAACATTGGAAACATATAAATTTCAAGGTACATAAGTCAATATCAAGATCATGTAATACCTTAAACACCCACCAACATTGGAAACACACAAGTATTAAGGAATTTACATCAAATGTCCATAAAATTACAATGCATTCCACATGTAATCTATTTGCACATTTTGGTAACTATAAATACAACAAAATCATGTAATAGAACATCATGAATACAATAGGTACCATGCAACCCGAAGTGGAGATTTGATGTTGGCCTTATCGCTACTTGCACTGGACCCTCGTTGTCGTTTTTGTCCAAGTGTGAATGTTGATGTGCTTTGACTTAATGTTAGTGGCCCACTGGTTGACGTCCTAGCTTACTCCTTCGGTACTCTTCTTCCCCGCGGAACCTCGAGCTATAATGAGGCCATAAAATAGAGAAAGAATGCTAGTTGATGGAGATGGGAACTCTTGACTCAAGAGTCCCCTCTCTAAAGACCCCCACCTCACCAAACTCACTATAGCTAGTAGTCACTCAAAATAATATAATCTCATCCATCCAATAATATGGTAAGCAAAAAATGTCTCCTCTCCCATTTCTTGCCCCTTCTTTTATAGGTGGCTTGATAGGTAACACTTGCCACTTTATGCATAAATTAATTATTTTTATTAATCCAAAAGTTTGATTATTCACCCATCCATGTGTCACCTTCTCACCAAGGCTCTCCAAAATTATTTACTTAAATTTTAATTCAAATATAGTTTTTTTCCTCACCCCAACAAGACTCCCTATTTCTTCTCCTAGTTGTCTCTTGATCCCTCTTTCCTAGTCCTTAATTTGTGTTCATTAATGAAGTTAATTGATAAGTCTTAGATTTGGTCCCCTAACTACCTCATAATTCAACTCAATTTGCATCTTAGATGGATATTCTTATGTTGACTCTTGCCATATGGAGGTTCTATAAATTTCTCTAATTTAATTTATTAATTTTTATTTTTATTCACAACCCTCTTTTTTAACAAAATTTAACTATTTTAGGATTAATCTTTCTAGTTAACTATATGTCCCTCTTCCCCCCTTTTACCTGTTAAAATACTTATGTACATTATCTACCTAATATTTTCCAAACATGGGAAGGGTATAGTTCTCAAGTGGTACAATAATTTTAATTCTTTCTATTATCTCTTTACCCCAAGTTTTATTCTTGATTTATGTAGGTTTTAAACTCGTACAAAAATTACCTGCATACAAATTCTAAAAATAGAAAATAAACAATGGCGAGTGCATAAATCATAAAACAAATATACACAGAGATTTTCCCCTAGATCCAAAAACCGGGACTACCAGATTGATTTTCATTATATTCCTTTCAATGTTACAATACATATATATACATGTTGAAGCATCCATAAACCCCAATCCATTAACCTTGGATTAAAACATAACCATAGTTCCCTTGATCGGATCTACAAAATATTATGGGCAAAAAACTATCATGTCCAAAACCATGTGCGAAATACATGCACAAAACCATAGGTAGGTCTGCCCATCTAATACAGAGTCCAAAAAAAATTCTCGGGGCGTTGCCTCAGACCCCGTGCAGGGGGCTACCACCCCCTGCATACCCCTCGACAAGGGGGGCAGCCACCCCCCCTGCTGCACCTGCCGCAACATAGTCATGCAAAGAATATAACACATACCGAACAATTTAATTGTCTTGGTTCTAAAACCTCATTTACCACCTTATGTGAATCAGTAGGATTTTCATATCTTGATTATATTCAGTAGTTTCTTCTTGATGCAAAGGGTGTCAAGTCATTTGTGACCTTCAAAAACTTCCTTTCAAAGTTCCAAGGGTGTCACACCAAGAAGTTTCTTCTTGATGCCAAGGGTACCAATTCAGTCGTGTCCTTCAAGAACTTCCCTTAAAGTTCCAAGGGTGCCACACCACCTACCCTTCAATGATCTAGTGACTACGAAGGGAATATCTAGGTGCAACGACAAATATTGTTATCCTCACATATGTTTCCCTCTATAGTGAGACTAATGGTGTTGGGGATTGAGGAATCCACCTTGATGTGTGCCCCTAGTAAAATCCTCGTGGGTGGCCCAAATCCAAGGTCTTCCCCCACGACATCATGATCTTCAAGGCAAAGGTATCTCAATACCTTCTAGCCCAAGTTGCAGTGGAAGTGCTAATAGGTGAAATCAAGGACGTTGTCCCTCCCCTACCATGAATTTTCACTTGTCTGTACAACCCCATCATCCATATGTAAGTCATTCATTCAAGCAACCAACATGTGTCTGCAGCCACTAACATGTCATTAGAATTTATAGCAAAATTTATACTTAACTTTAAAATTTCAAAGACAAATAGTCAATTTCATCAAACCATGCGTCATTGAATCATAACATGTGAGTGCATTTGGTGGTCTCTTTCCATACTCAATAATCATCAGTAATAATGTTTCACAATGTTAGTCATTGGCATAATAGCATATGTGACATCATTAACATGACATAGTCATCCACATCGTTTTTCACCATATTGAACCAGAACTAATGTAAGTAGCCAACATAATGAACACATCCATCACAACTATCATCATTATAACATCACTAATATATATATATATATATATATAATATATATAATATATTATATATATATATATATATATATATATATATATATAATAGTCAATGTTATGATGATAATAGTTGTAATGGATGCATTTATTTCATCATCATAACACCAATTAGGAAATAAATGCATCCATTACAGCTATTATCATCATAACATTGACTAGGAAACAAACACATCCATCACAATTATCACATCATAACATAAACTAGGAAGAAAACACATCCATCGCAAGTATTGTCAAAATAACACAGCTAGATAACAAACATAACCATCACATCCACTAATGGTAGAGTCAAATGTCTAATCATCAACCTGAGTTCTTCAAAGAATAATGAGTGAGACTTAAGGTTATATCAATGTTAATGTCATACCAAGGTCGGTTCCCTGCTCATGTGGAAAAGTATATATAGGTGAAACAGGGAGATCCTTGGGCATAAGGTTAAAAGTTACAAGAAACAGGTCAGAAAAATCAGGTATGGCAAAGCATGCATGTTCTTCCTCACACTATATTTGTATGGAACAAGCAAAATTAATTCACAAGGAAGACCATTATTTAAAAAGAAGGGTGAAAGAGGCAATTGAAATTGAAAAATCCTCCAACAACATGAATAGAGATGACGGACTAAACACCTAGAAACCCTTATTAAATAAAATTAAAAAAAACAGCAAATACAGATATACAAACATCCATAAATTAATTATAATCAAAAATAAAACCAATCACAACTAACACCCTATTTAACCCTCTTTTAAATAAAATCAAGAAAATCAACACAATTAAACATTTAAACTGTAACTTTAAAATTATATACATTACTAGTAAAACATTTAATACATAGCAAAGAACTTAAACATATAACATAGAATCAATAGGAGGAAGATAAATAAATAAATAAATAAATAAAATAAAATAAAAAAAAAAAATAATTACAACATGAATAAAGAATAAAAAATAAAAAAAAAAATCAATAAATAAAATTTAAATATATACATAATCAATCACCAAATAAAACAATAACATTTATAAAGAAAAAATAAATAAATAATAAGATAAAAGAATAAGAATAAGAATAAATAAATAAATATTAATCAGTTAGTCATTTAAAAGTCGACAATAAAAGAAGACATCAAATATTTTTCTCAATCAACTATTAATAGCTCTATGATTTCACGCTCTCTCTTCTCAAAATACAAATCACATTGCCCTGATGATGGACTCACTAAGTTACTCTGAAACGTTGGTTTCAAAAAACTGTTCACAGGTTTTTCCACAAATATAAAAATATATAATGTATATTTAAATAACTGATAAATATGTAAGTTACTTTAATAACAAAAGGGAAAGGGGCATAGGGTTATATTCAAAACATTAATCCAATGATAGTTTACTCTCATTTTAAAAAAGAGGGTTGTATATAAAATTAACAAATCATTAGGAGAATTTTGAGGTGTAAAATGGGCCTCCTAAGAAAAATGTACAACCAAAATAAATTTTATAAGAACCAATCAGATTCAAGAAGATGATGTCAACTATGGGGGATGATTCACCAATTTTTGAGTAAAAAAAAAAATAATAAAACTACTTTTTCAACTCGTATTTTAAACTTATCTCCCTAAGGTTTTGCTCAAATTCTTGGGCAGGAGTACTTGTTGGATGCAAAATTTATTTCCTCATCCAAGGAGTATCCATGTTGCATACATTCAATGGACCCTACTACACAAAAAATGAGAAATACATGAAAAAATGTGATTGCAATCACGCTTTTCATGTATTTCTCATTTTTCATATAGCAAGGTCTATCAAAAGTATGCAACATGGATACTCCTTGGATGTGGAATCAAATTATGCATCCAACGAGTGTTGTCACTCAAAATTCATAAGGAGATATGTTGAAAATATGAGTTAAAAAATAGTTTTTTCTTTTTCCCTCTAAAATTTGATGATGTAATATAATCTTATTTTATTATTTCCACTATTATTTATAATTTCCTTAGGAAGCCCATTTTAGACCTCAAAAATCCCCTAAATAATTTAAAATTAGAGAAATTTAGTTTCATGAGATAATCTTTATGTGGCAAGGGTATAACACAAAGATCTTCATCCAAAATTTAAAAACCAGGGAATAGTTGGAGAACAAAAACTAAGACCTACCTCTTGAATTCAATAATGAACACAAAATAGGAAGTATAAAATGAGGTCAAGGGACAACTAAGGGGAGAAATGTAAAACCATGTGTGGGTGAGGGAAAATATATTTCTTAATAAGAAATTAAGTAAATAATTTTAGGAGATCCTTGGTGAGAGATTGTCACATGAATAAGTGAATAATCAAATTATTGGATTAATAAAAATAATTGTTTTTGTTTCATGAGATAATCTCTATGTGGCAAGAGTATAACACAAAGATTTTCATCCAAAATTTAAAAACCAGGGAGTAGTTGGAGAACAAAAACTAAGACCTACCTCTTGAATTCAATAATGAACACAAAATAGGAAGTATAAAATGAGGTCAAGGGACAACTAAGGGGATAAATGTAAAACCATGTGTGGGTGAGGGAAAATATATTTCTTAATAAGAAATTAAGTAAATAATTTTAGGATATCCTTGGTGAGAGATTGTCACATGAATAAGTGAATAATCAAATTATTGGATTAATAAAAATAATTGTTTTTGCATGAAGTGACAAGTGTCATATATGAAGTCTTTTATCAAAGAATGAAAAAATTATGAGATAGGGGACTCTCTTACCCCTATTTTTTTATGACTATCATAATGCTATTATGTATTTAAAATGACTATAGACTTCTATAGTAAGTTTGGTGAAGTTGAGGCTCTTGGAGTGGGAAACTCTTGAGCTAGAGTGTTCTTCTCCACTTGCTAGTGTTCTTCCTCTAGTATACAATGTCATTGCAGCTCGGGAGTCCATAGGTCGACTAGTGAGTCAACAACATTTGATTGGTGTAATGTCCCCAATTAATAATCTTGCTAAGGGAACTCTCAATTTTGCAATTTTTGGCAGTTAACAAATATTTGGCATATAAACTTAGGAAAAGTGGGTGAAAAAAGGAAAATTTATAAAGGTGTCACCCCCAAACATTAGAAAAGCCAAGAAATTCGATGGGAAGTGGATTGTGGGGGCCACTCCAAGGGAACACACACCCCTTGGAGGAATTCGAATTGCGTGAGAGAGGGAATTTGATGGGTGGAACCCACAAGAAGCATGAGGGATGACTAGCTATAAATTGGAGGTGAGGCTATCATTTTAGGGGAATTTTGACATTTGATTATCCATTGTTACTCTAGTTGTTCAACTAAGTTACAAGTGATGCTTAGCACAAGAGCTTCCTAAGGAGTGAAGCTCATCCAGGAGGATCTCATCAGACCAATTGCACAGTGTTCATTGTCGTCGTCAATCTAGTTTGTGTTGTCAGCTTCGACAGTGTTGGTTATGGATGAGGTTGTTCAGGTAATATGGTTTTCATGGCGTTCAATTAAATGGGTTTGTACCTAGCTGTCGACATGTGTTCATCAACAGTTCCACCAGGATTGCTCGACAATACATGTCTTGTCGTTCACTTCACAGGATTTGGTGTTGACATGGGTTTTGTCGTCCACTCGCAGGTTGATCATCAACATGTGTGTGTCGCCCGTTGCATAGATTCGATATGGTTCATCGTCAAGTTGTCATCACAAATTCCACTTGTGTCAATGACATGTATTTGATTTCTAATGTTGCTTTGTGGCAGGGGATAAATGGGTTTTGTTTATCTATTTTGATGTAAAAGTCCCAAAAATCCTAACCTAATACAATACAATTAAAATACACAAGCCCTAAACCGTCACCCTAACCACAGTGGAACCGTGAAGGGGACAGGGCACATGTGACAGGGGCATTGATAGACCATCGGGGTTTGTAACCACAGTCAGTTGACCGCGTCGAAGTTTTCACTGCAACTTTGACATGTGAACATAATAAAACCATCGGAGTTAACGGGGTTAAGTGGTAACCACCAGGACTTCGGAACCGGAGCCGGGGTGGACACATGCAACCGTTAGCACGAGGGTAGCCAGAACAGTCGGGGCAGACCGCAGAGGTGGTAGCTTGCAGTTAGACCACAGCTAGTCACACACAACCGCCAATCTGCTTCACTCGGTTAGTTGACCGCTTGTGGTTCTGAGTTAATACAATGTTTATTTATGGGTTTTAAATGGTTTGTTCATTGAAACTAATTCGACCACCTTAGGAACCTAGCTTAGGTGTCATGCAACAACAAGACCGATTTCTAAAACACATCCTGAAGCAACCAATTCATCCTGAAATTAGCCCAAGGAGGTTTCAATATCTCCACGGGCCTGTAAAAGGCAGTTTTGCTTCATTAATGAAAGAGGGTGGTTTTGGTTTTTGTTTGCAGATTCTGGAGGTCATAGGCAGTTTTGTTTTTAGTGTAATAGGAGCATCTGAAGTCGGAATTGGGAACCATGACAAGCGTTGGAAAGCTGGTTCAAAGGGCTATCTGATGATAGTGATTAGAAGTGCCTGTGTGGATATTCATACTAATCAAATCTCTGTATAATCGACCTCATTTGTTTCAATCCTAATAAAGCAATCACCCATCTTGAAAGCAGACCTGGAGACGTAATCCATCAGGGACGAACTCCATAATAAACTTTGTTTTCTGGTATCGTTTTGTTTTTACTGTTTTCACTTATATTATGCATCTATTATATGTTTAATCAACTATCGTAAAGTCTTGTTCTCAAGAAGTTTTCCTCGATTTTCGTGCTTTGAGCTAACATTCAAATCAATTAATGGCTAATCAATTCTATGTTAGTTTAAGTCTATGATCATTTTCAGATCAGAAGCTCAACCTTCTCTTCGATGGACCCTGAGTTCCACCCTAGGAAGGATTTATGTCTTATTTGGAGGCTGAGAGAGAGGCATCACACAACACTACGCCATTCTGGTTTAACTAGGATGCAAAGGGAGAGCCCACACAGTCATTGGGAGGATTGGTGCCAGAAGTTGGGGTCTCTATTGCTACAAAGGTGTTCTTGATCATATTCTAGCAAAAGGAGGGAGATTTTGGGAGGCAAAAGGGAGTCCCTCACTGCTATACGAATTGTTGAAGCTTGTTATTGTGTCATCTCTCACAAACTTGTACAGTTCTCTTGGGTGATTGTTGTGTGGAGTATCGGTTGGAGGATTTAGGGGCTGAGCTAACTAGGATTTCATTTGGAGGGAGATTGTGGGGAGATTGCTATCATTTTGGAGCAGTAATTCTTCATTTTTTGGTACAGGTGAAGCGTTATGGTATTTGAGGAGGGCCAAGTTATTTGGGGTTGAATTTGGATGTTCAAAAATAGATAAAACCCTTTCTAAGTTTTCTTGGGTTTTCTACGAGTATCACATCCCCAAATTTACAAAATTTTCTGGGCAGTTTGATGAGCCAAATTAGGGTGCCAAGTCAGCTAATAGTGCGGAAAAACTGGGCCAACGCAGATTTCTAGAGGGAAAAACTATTGCAACAGTTGGGAATTAGGAGATTGATCACCTAGGGCTTGTAGCTTGCCTTGAGCAAGCCCAAATGGACTCCGTCCAATTTTATTGTACTCCAGCAATTTATTTATAATAAAATTGACCATTTTGGGTGTTCTGGAGCATTTTTCTATCCATAGGTGTTTGCTGAAATTTATTGTGTTGTTATTTTTGTGCATGTCTTTGATTATATCTGTAAAATTTCTATTTCGAATATTAGAGTGGTATCAGAGCATAATCTTGGCTAGTTGTGGGGGAGCTAGCAGGATCACAGAGGTTTTGGCTATGCATGCATAGTGACTGGAGAATTTATGGGCACTCCAATGACACAGAAAGGGAAGAGTACACAGGGGATCATGGAGGAGTTGATGAGGCAGAACTAACAATTAAGGAGTAAAAACCAACAATTCATAGAGAGGATGCAACAAATGGTGGGGATTTTGAGTCATACCCAGCAATGAATCCATGTGCATGCACACACAATCGAGCAGGAAAACACCCATACATATGGACAATTTGGTTTTCCTACCATGCCTCATTTTTTGGATGAGGCAGAGGAGAAGCATGGGTCAAGGATGAGATCATCCTATAGATGCGGGAAATTAGAGGTTGAGACCAGGGACATTTCTTTTGGTGGGGACCGGGATTTAGATGTCAGAAGCTCAAGGAGGAGGTTGAGAAGGAGGATACACATGATGGTGAGGAGCACATCGATATACCCAATGTGGAACTGGAGTGACTATTTTTGGAGACCTCTTTGATAGCACCAATTGACACCTTTACGGAGAGAGTGGATCATACACCCATAGAGCCATCTGATTATGTGGTGTTTGTCGTTGGTGAGGTGTCATCCATTGTTGGGGTATCCATTGATGAGGTGTCAAGGACTATGTCTGAATTTTTAGGTGATGGAAACCTACAATAGATTAGGGAGGTGTTGGGAGATATATCCATTAGTGAGGTGCTAATGCACACAGAGGTACCTAGAGTCGTAATAAAGTTCTCATATGACAACTACCCAAAGTAGCATGGAGAGCACCTTATGGAGCATGAGCTAGATGAGGATGTTATGTTCGATGAGATACTAGCAGAGGGACAACTTGAGACTCCATTTCAGCCCATGCTAGAGGAGGATGGGTAGTCATCTTTTGCACCTGTCATCGATGGAGACAGATAGATGGGCAGGCAGCCAACAGAGTTGCAGTACTTCTAGTCAATAGCTCTCTTCAAACTTACGTAAATGGGGCCTGTGGCAATATTAGGTTGCCTCTACACGTTGGAGGGAGAGTGCCTGAGTTACCTAAACATATTTTATATGTTGATCAGGCCAGTGAGACGAGGCAACATGAGTTGCGTAGGGCACAACACTCACATGATGGATTTGTTACGTACTCGTGGGTTCTTGCAGTTGATCCCTCTCATGGGGTGGGGTGGAAATAAGTATTGAGTTGGTACTTGGTGGAGTTGGCTATGTTCTTGCATACATCCATGATTGCGAGCATAGTTCGGCAGGGGTTATGGCTTGCTAGAGGGGCTCAAGGGCTAGATCATCGTTGGAGTTATCCATGATAACACTTAGAAATAGTTTTTGAGTCAATTGGTCAAATTAGCTAGGGTTTTAAATTTTCTCAAAATAGGTGTTCAAGTACAAAGTGTCATTTGGTCATATTATCATTATGTAGGGTCAATATGAGTTTAAATAGGGTCAATCATAAAGCTTAAAATCCAAACTTTCATGTGTATTTTTTTCATGATTGGCATTTTGACAATTTTGCATAAATTTGTAGGAACTCCAATTATGGAAACCGAGGGTTTCTACGGAAGTTCTTGACACTTCCATAGCAGATCCATATCTTCAAACACTTGTCCCTCTATGAAAGTCTGTTGATGTGGTAATGATATGATAGCGGTATAATTTTTTTAAAAAAGGATTATGGTCAGAGTCACAGTGGGTTATGATTACACACTATTTGTCTTTATCCACCATTCCCAAAATGCGTACACTGTATAGCTTCATTCCTAGCTCGTTTTCTTTTCACTTTAGAATAGTTTTGTTGTTGTATGGTTGGTCTTATTGTCTTCAGGAAATAGTCCAGTGTTCTCAAAGCAGGTCTAGCTGTTTTTAGGATAATTCGCAAGTGGTAAGAAGGAGCTCTCTACGTGTTGCAGCCATGGCACAGAAAAATCAGTATAAACGAGGCTTAGTTGTATGATATGAACCCACAGACATGAAGCTATTGGAGGAAGACCATGTTTTCATCCAATATTTTTCCAGCGTGGGATGCCTGCGTTTTTGCAAGAAGTTGCAGGGTTTCCATGCGTATATTGCTAAGGATTTTTCCAAAAACTTCACTAGAAAATAAACGAAGGTTGGTCTTCTAAACTTTATAATGTCCCCTGACAATATTTCCCATGCTATAGAGATCCCTAGGTCAGGAGAAATGTGGTTCAAGGTTCATAAGTTTCAACAGCTAAATTGTGATGAATTCCTCAAGGAAGAACACATAGGGATTGACATGACTGCTGGCATTTCTAGAACTTGACTCAAAGAGAATTTTTCCAAACTCCTAATGGTCATCTAGAAGTATTTCACATGTGAAGGCAAATTCAACATCATTTATCAGTATCATTTCATATTGCTACTTCATTTCACAGGTAAACAACCTCTAGAGATTTCTTTTTATCTCTTTAGAAGTTTGGCAAAGATGCCTGACAAGGTCCAAGCTAAACCTAATGCTAGTAATACCTTTATTTTTCACCATGGCCTAATTTATTGCTAGTTGTAGAAGATATAAATAGGTTAAACAAACATTGGCTAACCTTCCTATTTTTGAGTGGCTATGAGTTAGATAATTCCACCTCTTCTAGGAGAACTCCACAGTCTCAATCAATGACCCCTAGGGAAGAGAAGGAACCTGTAGGAAAAACTTCTACAAGCACTAAGAAGAAGATGACAAGAAGGAAGAGTAAAAGGAATGGTAAGCTAACTAATATCCTAGAGATATTGAGATTGAAGAAATCCCAAATGACAAGCCTATAGAAGTGACCAAGACTGAAACTAAAAAGAAGAGCAAGAGGGCCGGGAAATTAGATTTTGCACAAGAAGAATCAGGTTTTGTCTTCAAGGCAAGGAAACATGTTACAAGGTCAATGCAACAAACTGAAAAGATGCCAAAAGTTCCTTTAGAAAAAATAGAGCCATCAAAGAAAAGGAAAAGCAAGGAGCCTATACAAGAAAAAAGTGAAATAGAGGTTCTGCAAGAACGATTGGGAGAGGCTAGACAAGAAGTCATTAACTCTAAATTTGAGTTTGAGGAGTGGCAAAGGGAGGTGTCAAAGCAGATAGATTTCCTATACTATGCTTAACTAATATTTTCAGCATTGTGCATAGTTGAACAAGATATTAGGAGTAATAAGGAGGCACAAGAAATCATGAAAAATAAAAATAAAAAAAATAAACTCAAAAAGTTCACAGTTTCATAGCAACTCCCCATAGTTAAGCTAGATATTTGCTACGGAATTGTTGTAGCTTTTCATGGAGGATAATGCAAGTGAAAATATTAGCTAAGGGAGTTCTAATGGCATGTGTTTAGCTAAAAAATATCAGTGAAGACTTCAGAACTTGCAGAAAGATCAGAATGGTAGCAGAAGGGTGTTTTTTGTAATTTTCTAGCAATTTTTGCTAAGAAAGTTTTAAACTTTGTTTTTCTGCGTTATAAAAAAATTTAATGGGCATCAGACAACAAGGCAACTAGATGGACCACAAGTCATAGGAGTGTCCACTTCATCACACAAAGGTCTCCTATTTTTCAAGAAGACATGTCAGCAAGTCAACCAGGTCAACATCCACATGACAAAAGCTCAGCACTCTGACACATCAACACTCTAGCACATCAGTAGTTGGTTGGATTCAATAAGGTTTATTAATAGAATTTTGTTGAGCTCATAAATGATGGAAGAATCCTATTTGTATTGAAATTGTGTAAAACAGAAAAAAAAAAATCCCTACAAAGGCCCAATGTTTTGTAAGTCAAATAAGATTAGGTCTCTTAGCTATTGATCGAATCTAGCCCAGGTGACAGATTTTGTAAAGGATATCTCACTATATATATGTGTAGTTTCTTGACTCTGAAGAAGTTGATCGATGATTTTAGAATGCCACTTTATGTCAATCTTTTATCCAGTTAATATACGTTTGTAATAGACTTTGTTTTTCTACCTGAGATTTAGTTTTGGCTTTATGTTTTCTTATCATGCTTTTATGTTGTTATCAATGTTCATAGCATATTGATTACTTTGAAGTCATGTCAGATTTCTCCAACTTCTTTCAATTTGTTTTGTTTTACTATAAGTTTTTACTTCACACCAGTTTAAAGCCAAAAATGCCTCAGCTTCCATTAAACATTGTTGTTCGTAATTGAACTTTTTCATAACTGTATCCATGCCCAATGGTGGTTGTCATCACACTCTTTCACCTATAAAATCAAATGAAAAATCCAAAGTTAGCCATATGTAGTTATATTTAGAAAATTATCTAATTTTCCTTGAGATCCCTCTCATGCTAGAAGGGCTAAAGTCTAGCTACAAGTGTTTTGAAATAGTTACTCTTGGTTGGTGGTTGACACAGCCCAGCCTGTCATATTAGGTGATTATTAACATTTTGGTGCATCTGCCGGAAGGTCGAAAGTTGCATAATCTTGGGTGATTCTTTTCAAAGTAGCTGAGCTCTTGAAGGTAGTAGGAGATCAGACTTTTCAAGGTTGTACTTCTACCTTGGCGACTTCATTGATTTTTTCAGCTTAAAGGTGCCTCCCAAGAAGATTTACGAGGAGAAATCCATATCCAGATCCACCAAAGATAGTTGATAATCCAGAGAAAATTCTCAAAGGAATTGTTATCTCATCAAAATCAGGTACTCCACATCTCTTTAGGTCTTCATCTTTACCCTTTGGACGTTGTTCAAAGTATTGAGGATATAAAATTTGATGAAAAGTTTGAGCAAATACATTTTAGATCTAAATCAGAAAATGAATTAACATAAATTGTCCTAGATCTAGAAAGATTAGGGGTAGACACCACATGTATTGTTTCCAAAGAAGATAAAGAAACATTTTGGGAAACTGTCACATTAGCATTTTCAGTAGAACATGAGTCTTTAGAAAAAATAAAAGAGCTTAATCCTTTTGAATTCCTATTGAAGAGAAGAGATGGTATCCCTTTACCTGAGTGAAGTTCTTTTATTTCTGAGTTGAAGATGATTGTAACTCATTTTCCTATAATCACATCTGCTTTCACTACCGCTCATACTGGTTTGATAGCTACCACCCCTATTGTAGTTTCTACTAGTACATCTACTATTGTCACTTCCATAATGGCAAGAGTTCCTCCTCCTCCACCTCCTGTAGGCCCTATCAAATATGTCCCTCTTGTCTTGCTTGCTCAAATTCATGATCTACCACAAGGATATTCTACTAGAATAAAAACTTTTGGAGGTGAGGAGGGAATTACTGCAAAACAGCATGTTGACCAATTTAATGATTTCATAGACATAGAGGAGGTGGATGACAAAGATGTTAAGATGAGATTGTTTGTACAGAGTTCCATTGGTGAAGTCAGAAAATTGTTTCAAGCCTTAACCCCAAGAAGTATACAGGATTAGGATCAATTAGAAGATAGTTTCTTAAGGAAATGGGGAAGTAAGGTGAACCATGCTCAAGCATTGACTAAATATAATGATTTGAAGAAAGAGAGTAATTAATAAGTGCAAGACTTTTCAAAAAGTTAACAAAGTATATAATTCCATTCTTACTCATATAAAACCTCCCCCAGGGGCTGCCCAATTTCATTATGTTGAAGATTTTGATTATGAGTTTTCCATTTTGTTAAGAGAAAGGGAATCTGCCAATTTGGATGACATGCAAAATGATGTTGTTAAGGTGGAGGTCAACATGGCTGTAGCAAAAAGGTCAAAGACTAGGAAAGAAAGAGTAAAGGAGGAAGATCAACCTTCTTCATCTTCGGATGTAAAATTTGATAGCATGATGAAAACCATGGAAAAACGTATGGACAAAATAACACTTGGAAATAATCCTCTTGCTGCACAATCATAACCACAGATAAGAAACCCAAATTTTAGGAGAATTAAGATTCAATAGAGAACAAAGAAACCAGGTTGATTGACAAGTTAGGCCCCCTTTCCATAAAAATATAGTCTATGAAGAAGAAATGCAGCCAAAAAATCAAGAAGACGTCATACATTTTTTGGATGAGGATGAAATAGGGATGTTTTTAACAAAATAAGAGCATGATGAATCTAGTAATGAAGTGTACTGATGAAACTAAAAAATAATCGGAATAACTGAAAGGATATCAGCATGCCATTTTTGAGATGCAAAAACAATATAACTTGAGGAATAGGAATGGCCCTATAGTTGCCAATAAGAATTAGCCTAAGAAAGAAGATGGTCCAAAAGTTGTTGAACAAAAGAAATATGCTCTTGGGAAAGAAATTAAAAAATCTTAACTAGTTTTTAGCCTTGAAAATGAGATTTCAAAAATAAAAAGTGTTGTCCCATTTGGAGAAATAATAAGGGTTACAGAATATAGGAATCAAATTGTGAAAATGCTTAACACTCAAGCTGGACCCTCTGATACTCTAAATTTGCTAGAAGATCACCCTACCATTTTCTTAGGACCAAGAGTGGAAGATGATAGAAATGAAGAAGTGCCACCATTCTATGTGTGTTTAAATATTCATGGCATGGAATTACACAATGCTATGTTAGATTCAAGGGCATCTCACAATTTCATGCCAAAGGTCATCATGGAAAGATTGGGCTTATGTAGGTTTTAACCCCATACAGAAATTATATGCGTACGAATTCTAAAACACAGAAAATAAACAATGCGAGAGCATAACACATAAAACACATATACACAGAGTTTTTCCCATGGATCCCAAAACCGGGACTACCAGCTTCAATTTTCATTATCTTCTTTTCAATGTTACAATAAATATTTATACATGTCGAAGAACCCAATACCATGGACTGAAAACCATCGCGTCCAAAACCATGGACCGAAAACCATCGCATCCAAAACCATGCACAAAACCATAGGTAGGTCCACCCAACCTGATATAGGGTCCAAAAAAAATTTCCCCGGGGCGCTGCCTCGGACCCCGCCCCCTCAAATCCCCCTATGACCCCTCCGTTATGCAATCGACGCAATAAAGGGGGGGATTTGCCCCCCTTCTAACCCCCCGATTAACTACGTGGGCTAGTCGTGGAAAGAATATAACACAACCCAACATTCTCCCACTTGTTGTTTTCTTTCCACAGGGGGCCACAAGAGAGCTTAGTCATTTATCCAGCCCTGCAACGCCCATTGTTTCTCTACACCAAGAGAACTTCTCATAGCTCACAGATTTTTTCAATGCATCTATAGTGTTCTTCAAAGTGTCCACCTTTACCAGCAACACCTTTTTGTCTTCTATCATATCCCTCATAAAGTGATACTGAATATCGATGTGTTTTGTTTTTGAATGATAAGTAGGGTTCTTTGCCAATAAAATTGCACTTTGGTTGTCACATTCTATCCTTATAGCTCCCTATACTAACCCCATACTTGAACACAATCTCTGCAACCAAATTTCTTCTTTGCTTGCATGAGTAGCTTCCATGTATTCTGCCTCTATAGTTGATAGAGCCACTACATATTGTTTCTTACTCATCCAACTGACTGCACCTCCAAATAGGTTAAACACATACCCACTTGTAGATCTTCTCTGATCTAGCTCTCCAACCCAGTCTGCATCAACAAAGCCATGACTATCCAACACTCTGTCCAATCCTGGTATTCCTTGGTAGCACAAACCATAATCACTAGTGCCACGCAAATACCTGAAAACCTGCTTCGCTGCTGTCCAATGCTCCTTTCCTGGTTTTGACATAAACCTACTCAATACTTCCACTGCATGTGCAATGTATGGTCTAGTATATACCATTGCAAACATCATTCTATCGACTGCACTTGCATATGGAAAACGGGACATGTCCTCTTCCTCTTCTTATGTCTTGGGACATTATTCAGCAGATGACTTCACACCTATAGGAATAGGAACCTTCACCGGTTTACTATCCTGCATATTAAACCTTTGCAGTATTGTCTCAACATACTTCCTTTGGTTTAACCAGAGCTTCCTCTTTGCCTAATCTCTTTTAATTTCCATGCCCAGAATATAGTTTGCATCACCAAGATCTTTCATGTCGAATTTGGAGAACAATTGGGTCTTCAAATCCTGGATAATTTCTTTGTCATTTCCAACCAGCAACATATCATCCACATACAAGACCAGATAAATAACACGGACACCAATTAATTTAAAATACACATAGTGATCTGCTTTGCTTCTGGTGAAGCAAAGTCCCCGTATAAATGTATCAAATTTCTAATACCACATTCTTGGTGATTGTTTTAACCCATACAGAGACTTCTTTAATTTGCATACCAGTTCTTTCTTACCCTTCGCTATAAAACCTTCAGGTTGCTTCATGTAGATCTCCTCTTCTAGATCCCCGTGAAGAAATGTTATCTTCACATCCATCTGTTCTACCTCAAAATCAAAAGCAGCAGCAACAGATAGAAGTAATCTAATAGAAGCTACCTTGGCAACAGGAGAAAAAATAACACCAAAATCAATTCTCAGCACCTGGGAATAACCTTTTGCTACCAACCAAGCTTTGTATTTCTCCACCTTTCCTTCTGCATTTGTCTTCTTCTTGAACACCCATTTGTTGCCAATGGGTTTCCTTCCAGTTGGCAACTCCACCAGATCCTAAGCCTCATTTTTGTGCAAAAATGCCATTGCATCAACCATGGCCTCTTTCAAGAGCTTTCCATCCTCTGAATCTATTGCTTCCTTCACAATTCTTGGGTTATCATCAGTAATAGATAAAGCAAAATTTGAACAGAAAGTAGGAGTATACCTTTCTGGCTTCCTTCTTTTTCGAACTGATCTTCTCACACCCGGAGTTTGTGGCTCTTCATCTTTTGATTCCTCTTCTGTTGTAGAGTCTAATTCTTCCTCCTTAAGCTCAAACTCTATCTTCTCAAGTTCCTTTGGTCGAACTTCATGTTTAATAACATCTTTCACCTCTCTGAACACCACATCTTGGTTGTACACAACCTTCCTTGTTACTAGGTTCCAAAGCTTATAACCCTTTAAACCATCCTTATACCCAATAAGTATGCATTTTTCAGATTTACTATCCAACTTGGTTCTTTTCTCCTTTGGAACATGTATATATGCATCACATCCAAATACCCTCAGATGTGAAAGAGAGGGTTTCTTACCCATCCATACCTCTTGTGGAGTCTTATCCTCCAATGTTGATGAAGGGGTTCTGTTGACCAGGTAACATGTTGTCTCCATCGCCTTTGCCCAGAATTCTTGTCCTAACGCGACACCACTGAGCATGCTTCTTGCCCTTTCCATCAACGTCTTGTTCATTCTTTCTGCAACTCCATTTTGCTCAAGTGTGTATGGAGTAGTCTTCTGTCATGCTATACCACATTTCTTATAGAATTCTTCAAAATCCTTGCTGCAAAACTCTCTATTGTTATCTAGCCACAATACCTTTATCTTCTTCTCTGTTTGGATTTCCACCAGAGCCTTAAATTCTTTAAACTTGTCAAAGACTTCATATTTATTCTTAAGGAAATATATCCATGTATTCCTTGAGAAGTCATCTATAAATGATACATAGTACACAGACTTACCCAGTGATAGAACCTTCACAGGTCCAAACACATCACTGTGCATAAGCTCTAATATTTGTCTCGCCCTCTTACCACCAGAGGGGAAACTCACTCGATTCTGCTTCCCATATACACAATTTTCACAAGAATCAAAATCCAGAGAGCTATTATTCCTACCTTCTACCATACCTTTACCATGAAGTATTCGAAGACCCTTCTCTCCAACATGTCCAAGCCTTTGATGCCATAGCATGGTCTCTTCTCTAGAGAACACTAGATTTTCTGCTCCACTTTCAAGAACCTCAGAACTATTGCACCCATCAACAACAGTGCTACCTTGCAGCTTGTACAGATTTCCAATCTGAACTCCCCGCATCAATACCAGTGCTCCCT
>APFE030128540.1:173620-209039 GCA_000404065.3 Pinus taeda | reverse complement strand
TCTCCATCTCTCATCATCAGGTTATACAGTTTTTTCCGTAGGAACGGTTTATTCACCAGAGACTTAGATTGTTACAAAGTCCCTAACTTGTCCCACAAAGCCTTAGTCGTAGCTTCCCCTGATACATTCAGCAATACTGAATCTGAGACACACAATTGTATTGTGCTCTTTGCCTTATGATCCAACTTCTTCCATTTTTTGTCGAACACTCTCGCTAGTTTAGTACCCGGATCTACCACAATCCACTGATCTTTATCCACCAACAGATCCTCCATCTTGAGTGTCCATAGCTCAAAACTCTAACCATTAAATTTATTGATCTCTATCTTTCCACTAATCACCATCTTCTTTCACGACAACAATCGACCTCGCAGATCTCCCACTGAACAGGGTCTACTGCAAGCCTGAGCAAAACCACTCATCAACAAAGGTGTCCCCTTGAAGCCAAAACAACTCTGATACCGAATTTAGGTTTTAACCTCGTACAAAAATTACCTGCATACGAATTCTAAAACACAGAAAATAAACAATGCAAGAGCATAACACATAAAACATATATAAACTGATTTTTTCCCCTAGATCCCAAAATCAGGACTACCAGCTTGATTTTTCATTATGTTCCTTTCAATGTTACAATACATATTTATACATGTCAAAGCATCCAATTCCATGGACCGAAAACCATCGTGTCCAAAACCATGTGCGGAAACCATGCACAAAACCATAGGTAGGTCTACCCAACCTAATATAGGGTCCAAAAAAAAATTCCACGTGGTGCTACCTTGGACCCCTAGAAGGGGCCTACCCGTACCCCCAAACCCCCAGACAAGGGGGGCTACTGCCCCCCTGTGGCCCCCCCGTTGCGCAATCGGCTAGTCGTGGAAAGAATGTAACACAACCCAACAGCTTGGACATAACCAAACCTTACAATGATTTATTCTCTTTTGATTCTAAGAGAATTCAATGTATACACTTAATCAAAGATGTGGCAGTTGGTCTAATTCAAGTCCCTTCTAAAACTATAGTGATGGACATAATTATAGCATATATTCCACCAAGGTTTGGCATGTCGTCATCTAGATCATGGGCTGCTAAAATAAATGGAACCATGCAAATGGACATGTCCTATGCCATTATCCCTATTTTTGGCGAGCACGGAATATTTTATCGAGAACCTAGAATGGCATGTATGTTCAAAAGCTAAGATAAACCTCAAAATTTATCATTTTATGTACTGGAAATAAATTTAGGATCCTCTATTCTTTTCAATGAAATCACCGGTGAAACAGAAAATCAACAAGTTGTAGAAATTGATAGAGAAGGTTGGTGGCACATGAGATTTGATGGTTCTGCTGGAATAGATATAGCTAGTGCAGGCATTTAGATAATTAGCCCAAGAGATTAAAGTAAGTTTTTCTCTTACAAACTCAATTTTGATTGCAAAAATAACATCGCAGAATATGAAGCTCTAGTTTTGGATTTAGAATTTTTAAACAACTTAGGTGCTAAAAAGATTTCAGTTTTTGGTGATTTTGAGTTGGGCATCAAACAAGTAAATGGCACTTATCAACTCAAAGATATTAGAAAGAGAGCATACAGAAATTTAATTCTTGAATTGCTGGAAAATTTTGAAGAACACAATTTTACAATAAGGCCTAGAGAACATAATGGTATTGCAGATTACCTGGCTATTTCAGTCAGCCTATTTACAATTCCAATTCATTCGAGTAAGAAATATGAGATTGAAATCAGACATAAGCCAGTCATTCCTGATAACATAAAAATTTGGTTGGTATTTGAAAATGATCAACAAGTAAAAAATTTCCTGGAATTGAAAGAAGAGTTTGGAACCATTCAAGTTAACCAACAGAATATGTTTGCTGAAACCAAAGCCAATACATAAGTCATCCGACTAAAAAACAATTATATTCCTAAGGGGTTGATTCCTCTTGAAAAATTGTTTGACCAAAATGACGTAGCCAAGACTCCGATGATAAAATCTGGTGACGAAGAGGTTGAAACTTGTAATCTTGTTACTACAGAAAATCCTAAGTTTGTCGAACTACCCAAGTACCTTTCTTTTGAGGTAAAGCATAGATATGTTGATTTGATGAAGAGATACATAGATGTCTCTATATGGAGTTATGCAGATTTGAAAAGATATGATCCTAGTATCATCAACATACAATACCAATAAAGGAAAATGAAAAGCCTTTCAAAGAAAATCTGAAAAGAAATAATCCACTACTTCTGACATTGATTGAAAAGGAGATTAAAAAGTTGTTTTAAGCAAAGATCATAGTACCATTACGGTTTTCCAGTTGGATGGCTAATTTGGTACATGTAAGGAAGAAAAATGGATAGATTAGGATATGTATTGATTTCAGAAACTTGAATAAAGCCTCACTAAAAGATAATTATCATCTTCCCAAGATGGATCACATATTGCAGAACATTATAGGATCACAAAGGATGTCAATTTTAGATGGTTTCTTGGGCTATAATCAGATATTGGTGCATCCTGATGACCAAGGGAAGACAACTTTTACCACGCCTTGGGGAACATTTATGTATATCAAGCTACCCTTTGGACTCATGAATGCAGAAGAAACCTTTCAAAGGGCCATGGACATTGCATTTGCAAAAGAAAAGGACAAATATGTGGTTGTATATTTGGATGACATCACTATGTTCTCAAAGAAAGAAGAAGAACATCTCAAGCACTTGGAAAAGATTCTTCAAAAATGCAAAAAAAATGGTATTTCTCTAAACCCCACGAAAAGAGTTTTTGCTTTGAAAACTGGAAAGTTATTGGGTCATATAGTATCAAAGGAAGGGATTAAAATTGATCCAAGTATATTTTCTTCTATTCAAGAGATAGATCTGCCCAAAAACCGAAAAGAAATTCAATCTTATTGCGAAAGGTGAATTTTGTTAGAAGATTTATTCCTAACTTTGTAGAAATTGTGAATCATATCACCAAGATGCTTAAGAAGGATTGTGATATTAATTGGACAGCATAGGCTAAACATTCTTTTGAAGAGATAAAAAAGGCTCTTACTCAAGCTCCAGTACTCATAAACCCTGATTTTTCAAAAGAATTTCTGGTTTTTACATTTGCCTTAGAACATACAGTTGCGGGAGTATTGTTGCAAAGAAAACAACAAGATAATGAATAACCTATTTATTTTTTGAATAGAACACTTGGAAATTCTGAATTGAAGTACAACATTATGGAAAAACAATCTTATGCTATGGTGAAGGCACTTAAATATTTCAGGGTATATTTCATCCATTCACACATTGTTGCTTTCGTACCTAATGTTGTAGTAAAAGATATATTAACCCAAGTTGATCCAGATGGTAAGAGGAGTAAGTGGATTGCCACTTTGCTAGAATATAATTTGGAGATCAGCCCTACAAATTTAGTGAAAGTACAAGGAATGGAAGAGTTGATGACTCAATCAAATTTTGATTGTCTAGACATTAATTTTATAGCAGAAATTTCGTATGTGATTGCAAATAAAGAGTTGATTCCTGTTGAAGAAAAATTCATTATGTCAGACTGGTATAAGAATGTCATTTTTGTTTTAAAGCATCATAGAGCTCCTCCTGAATTATCAAAATCAAAATCCAGATTTGTCAAGCTGAAATATGTGAGTTATTGCATCTTGAACAGAAGTCTGTATCAGAAAGGCACAGGTGGAATACTTCTGAACTGTTTACCAGAGGATGAAGCTGAGAAAGTGATTGAAGAGTTTCATAACCCATATTTGTAGAAGCTCCTTTCCAGCAATGGGGGTTGGATTTTATTGGCGAGATACATCCTACATATTCATGCCAGCATTGGTGATCCTAACAACCATTGATTATTTTACAAAGTGGATTGAAGCAATTCCTACAAGACAAGCCACAAATTTAGTAATTATACAAATTCTAGAAAATAACATATTACCTAGATTTGGTTGTCCAATGAATATCATCACTAACAATGTTCAGGCCTTCAAATCAAATAAGTTGGTAAGTTTTTGCAACCAATATAATATCACCTTTGGTTACCCTACAACCTATTACCTTCAAGGTAATGGCCTAGCTGAGTCATCAAACAAGAGTCTAGTCAGAACTATCAAGAGAATTTTGCAGGAAAACAAGAGGTCATAGCACATGAAACTTCAATTTTCTTTATGGGATGATAGAATTTGTACTAAAAGATCCATAGGGGTTTCTCCTTATGAGTTGGTTTATGGAACTGAAGCTATATGTAGGAATTTACAGGGTAAGTTCCTCAGATAGAACACCAAAGGACACCGCTCACAAACAGATCATAGATCAATACACTAGTATTCTTAACGTGGTTAAAACCCTCAAAGAGTGAAACAGTCCACGACCTGAGCCAACATGGCCACTTCAGGCAATTTATTAATGTAAAAGAAATAAAATTTACATAAGGTTCTCTTATGAATGGTCACTTTACAAATGACCCTCCATGCTCTTTAAATAGAGATCATGGACCAATCAAGTGTTAATTCACGAATCAAGCATCTGTAATATGGAGGAGAGAATGAACCATCGGATCACTTCATGTCTAGAACATATCATGACCGCCAGACTGTAGGTTACAAAAAGTACATAGTAAAGAAACACACTTTACCTAACTATACACTAGACCAAGTTATACTTAACTATTTCCTATGTGTCGGAATATCTTAACATCCCCCCTTAAGAACAACATGGGATAGAATTGAAGGATGTACAAAGATGACACAATAAGAGAAGGAAGGAGGCATTAGAGCCTATCCCCCCTTAGTGACGACCTCTTGAACTCCAACCATAAATCGAAGTTTAGTAAACTTCACCTCTGTGAAAGCCTTTGTAAAAATGTCTACAACTTGAACATCGGTTGAACAATATTGCACTTCAAGTACATGGTCGTGAATGATCTTTCTGATAAAGTGCATGTGTAGTTCAATGTGTTTTTTGCGCTAATTTTGGACTGGATCTTTTCATAGTTGAATGTCACTTTGATTATCACACCAAAGTGTAGTCAGATGTTATTGCTGAAAACCAAACTCTGATAGGATTTGAAAAAGGCACAAGGCTTCCTTACTAGCTTCTACAACGCCATGATACTCTACTTCTGTTGAGGAAAGAGAATTGGAACTTTGTTTCTTGCAATCCCATGTAATAGGTCCAGAACTAAGAGTGACGACATAACTTGTAGTAGACTTCCAATCATCAGGGTCACCAGCCCAGTCAGAATTAGTGAAACCAAACAATAGAGGAGATGCTTCTGCACTGTAATGAATCCCAAACTAAATTGTACCTTGAACATAATGAAGTATACTTTTAGTTGCTTTCCAATGACTTTCATGTGTGTTTTTCATAAACTAAGCAATAAGGCCAACAACAAAGGAAAGGTCATGATGGGTATGGGTCAGATACAAAATTTTTCCAACAAGATGACGGTATAAGGTAGCATCAACTTCAGGGGAAGTACAAGTGACTGAAAGTTTGGCTCCAGACTGAAAGGGAGAAGGGGTTGGCTTACAATCGTCCATGTGAAAGTGGTGTAGAAGATCAAATGCATACTTGGACTGGGAAAGGGAAATACCTTCTTTGAATTGCATGACTTGAAGACTAAGAAAATAATGCAAGTGTCCTAAGTCACCCATTTCAAACTACTTTTTAAGGCTAGACTTCACATGGTTTATGAGGTTGGGATCACTACCAGTAAGGATAAGATCATCAACACAAAGAACAAGAATGATAAGAGAATTACCCACTTTCTTGGTGTAGATGGTATTGTCAGAATGACACCTAGAAAAGCCAGTATCTAAAAGAAAGTTATCCATTTTGGCATACCAAGGCCAAGGGGTTTACTTGAGACCATAAAGGGATTTCTTAAGCCAACATACAAGGTTGGAGTCTATTTGTATAAAGGCAGGAGGTTGTTCCATATAGATTTCTTCATGCAAATCCCCATGCAAGAAGGCGGATTTAACATCCCTCTGATGGACTTCCCATTTGAAAGAGGCAGCAAGGGAAAGAACAAGAAAGATAGAGTTCATTTTGGTAACAGGGGAGAAGGTTTCAGTATAGTCAATGCCTTCAACTTGTGAAAAACCCTTAGCAATAAGACAAGCTTTATGTTTATCAACTTTTCCATCTGGTCCAAACTTGGTTTCATAAACCCATTTGCATCTAGCAAGTTTTCGTCCCTTTGGAAGAGGAACAAGGTCCCATGTATCATTTTCCAATAGTGAATGATATTCTTCATCCATAGCTACGTCCCAATCTGGATGGCCTGAAGCTTCTACAAAGGTGTCAAGATCATAATTCGTTAAAGCTTGAGCCAGTAAAGAAGAGGCTCTATCGAACTAAGAACGTGTACGACGATGATCTATAGGATCACCTGCAAGAGCACCTGTTGCATCCCAAGTAGCGCAAACCCATTTTGGAAGCTGAGGAATTGAAGGAGGACCCCGAGAAGGTGGGGGAGGATTTTCATCCTCGTTGTCATCATATAAAGAAGAAATATTTTCAAAAGTAGAAGGAATAGAGAGAGGTGGCACATCCATTGAACTAGGATCATAGGCCGATATATTTTCAGCAAAATTTACATCTCTTCTAATGATAACATTTTTGTATTTAGGTTGAAGAAGTCTATATCCTTTGGCATCTTCAGAATATCCAACAAAAATACATTTTTTACTATTAGGTTCCAATAATTTATGTTTTTCATCTGGAATATGGGCCCATGCTTTAGTTCCAAAAACATGAAAGTGAATTACATATGGTTTAATTGAGCTTCATGCTTCTTCTGGGGTGATATTCTTTAAAACCTTAGTAGGAGTGTGATTTACTATGTAATTTGCACAGTTAATTGCTTCTACCCAAAATTTAAGACTAAGTGATTTAGATTGAAGCATACAATTAGCCATTTCTTTTAAGGTGTGATTCTTCCTTTCAGCTACACCATTTTGCTATGGAGTATATGGAACAATATGTTGCAATTGAATTCCATGTTCAGTGCAAAAGTTGATGAATTTTTTGTTAACATATTCTCCAACATTATTAGATCTTAGCTTAAGAATTTGATGTCCAAATTTTTTCTCAACAAAGGCCTTAAAGGCCAAGAACACGTTAAAGACTTCGCTCTTTAGTTTTAAGATGTATACCCAAGTGCATCTGGAGAAATCATCAATGAAAGTTAAGAAATACTTGTAGCTAGAGAATGAAAAAACTAGAAGTGGACCACATAAATCACTATTCACAAGGTGTAAAGGGGTTGAGGCGTGCCAAGAGGAACGTTTTTCAAAACTATCCTGATCATGTTTTCCGAGTACACATCTGGAATAGATAACATAAAAAGACTTGTCACCATATTTTATTTACATAGATTTTGAAGGGAGAAATAGTTTAAGTGACCAAATAACTCATGCCAAAGTTTGTTCACTTCATCATTGAGAAACAAATACCGAGGGAAGAGTTGATGACCCAAAGTTGTTAAACTTATACAACCTTGTAGAATCATTAGCAATGGCAGTAGCTAAAATCTGTTTAAGATCTCAAAGGTCCTTAATTACAACATCATGAGGTGAAAATTCAATGATTTTACCTTCACCTAAATGAGTTATTTGATATATAGATAGAAGGTTGCAGGATAAGGTAGGAACACATAATACATCATTAAATTGACCATTATCTAAATGAATAGTTCCAATCCCTACAACACTAAGAGATCTATCATCACCAACATATATATTTTTGTTGTTACAATCATTTAAAGAAGAAAACATGGCTTTGTTTTTTGCCATGTGATAAGAAGCTCCAGAATCGTTGAGCCACTCATGAGAATAAGAAGAAGAAGATACATTTAGTGCATAATCAGACCGAGATTCTTGACAACCACATGCAGAAAGTGTTATTCCTGGAGATGAAGATGAAGTTGAAGAGTGCTCCAAATGGATGTTATGCTTATTCATTGTTGCTTCCAAGGCTTCCATCTTCTTAAAGAATTTGGATTCTAAGTGGCCATCACGATTACAAAATTTGCAATTTCTATCAGTGTTCTTCCCTTGTTTTTATTTGTGTTATCATTGTTTTGAATTGATTTTTCATTTTGAGACTGAAATTGCTTAGGACTCTTGTTTGGTTTAGGACCATTCTTTTTCAAATGCTGCTTCTTAGGATTCTTTGAATTTCGTTGTTGTTGGGTTGTTAAGGGTTTCTTAGAAGAGTTTCTAGTATTAAGAAGACCAATATGTAAGAGTTTTTCTTGTTCTCTTATTAAAGAATCACAAAATACATCAAAAGAGGGGGACTTGTAGGCTTGTCCTTGAGAAATAAAGGCTTCTCTAGTAGAATGGAAGGTGGAAACAAACACAAAGTAGGCTAGTCCTAACTTAGTAATAATGGAATAGATAAGGCTACCATCTTCTTTCTTAACCTTAACACCTTCCAAGAGAACTCTAAGGGTCTTGAACTTGGACAAAAAATATTCAATGGAAGAAAAATTATTGGGGTCCAGCGTAAGAAACTCATTTTCGAGTTAATGGGTTCTAATTTCATTTTTAAGTCCAAAAACTTTATTGAGTTGTTTCATTGCTTCATTAGGGGTATCAAGTTTTGCGATATGGAATCTAAGGTCTAGAGAAATAGACATCCCTATCAACCCACGTGCTAGATCTTGCTTATTTTCCCATTTGGCTACCTTATCTTCATCTTTAGGTTTAGATTTTTGGCCTGAGACTATTCTATAAAGACCTTTACTTCTAAGTAAATCCACAAAGTTGGAAGTAGTTGGTGTTGTCGAAAATAACTAGGCATGGACTTTCCATTGTAAAATAAATTAAAGCTGAAGATGTTGAAACTAAGTATTCCAATGGAAAGATCTCGAAAAATTAGGCTGATTAAAAAAAACGGCTTTAAAAACGACTTCCGGATGAAGAAGTTATGGCTTTTTGAAGAAACATTGTTGAAGATGCTAACGAACTACGTGAACGTTGGGAAGTGAATGATAATGTTATATTTAAAAAAAGTTCTCTCATTTCCAAACTTAATCTAATTAGCTCACTTTAAAAAAAAATTACTTTACGTGACCCACTTTTATAAATAAGTGAAAGTCATTTTTACAATAGTACTTTATGAACTACCCACTAAATTGTAACTTAAATAAAAGATAAAGTGACTTTGGAATTATAGGTGACTCACTTTTTATAATGGGCGAGAACACTTTTACATAAAGTAAATTTAAAACATAAGTTACATGTGCTTTTTGAAAAAATAACTCGACAAAAAGAAAGACTTGAACCCCAAGGTTTCTATTCTCATAAGGTAACTTTGGACCAAGTGAGCTAGTTTAAAAGGTTAGCAATATTTGGAAAGGAGGAAGGAGTTTTTTTTTTTGGCTCACTGAAGCTTTGGAGTGCGTGCTTACTTGAAAAACCTATTTTTTTCCTACAAAACAAAACAAAAAAAACTACACAACTCAAAACGAACATGCAAAATAAATCCAAGCCTTACAACTTAAAGTTAAATTTGGTCGGAAACTAAATATTTTCCT
This sequence comes from Pinus taeda, assembly GCA_000404065.3. Lineage (NCBI taxonomy): Eukaryota > Viridiplantae > Streptophyta > Pinopsida > Pinales > Pinaceae > Pinus > Pinus taeda. The sequence continues at coordinate 199,474 of APFE030128540.1, read as the reverse complement.
TAATGTTTCTAATTTTCTAAGATCACACTAAGACGTAGCAGAAAAGAGCATACGCATGAGAAAAATATCTTCTTTACGTTTCTAGTTTGCCCAGATCAAACAGAGGCGCAGGGCAAAGAGCATATGCAGAAATGAAAGGTATAAATCTGGTAATAAAAAAAATATTATAGAAGACTATAAACCGAAATAAATAGAGAGAAATAATTGTAACTACAAATAAAGATTGTATACCTCCAGATCTTAAAAATGACATAGCTAGGGCTACAAGAAACCTTTTCGCATGAAACAAAAAGGGTTCCTCAATGGAACAGATGCTCCCAACACAATAGAGCAGTCCTCTTGGCCTGAAAGCAGTCAGAAATAGTAGATCTAGGAAACGATAGTCGGATGTAGTTGTACCGGCTTTAGAATTGGATGACCAATGGATGCAACCCTCAAATAGCCCTAATACCATGTAGGAATTTACAATGTAAGTTCCTCAGATAGAACACCAAAGGACACTGCTCACAAACAGATTACAGATCAATACACTGGTATTCTTGATGTGGTTAAAACCATCAAAGAGAGAAAAAATCCACGACCTGAGCCAATGCGGCCACTTCAAACAATTTATTAATGTAAAAAAAAAAAAAAAAAATTACATAATCTTCTCTCATGAGCGGTCACCTTATAAATAACCCTCCATGCTCTTTAAATAGATATTATGGACCAATCGAGTGTTAAACAAAGGATCAAGTGTCGGTAATACCAAGGAGAGAATAAATCATCGGATCACTACATGTCTAGAACATATCATGACTATCGGATTGTAAGTTACAAAAAGTACATAGTAAAGAAACACATTTTACCTAACTATACACTAGACCAAGTTATACTTAACTATTTCCTATGTGTCGAAATATCCTAAGACTGTGTTTCCTAGCTCTCTTGGAGTTCCAGTGATGAAATTATTACAAGTATTGGAGGAAGAACCAAATGCACTTCAAAGGAGGATCAATCAGTTGATTGCTTTGCAAGAAAAAAGAGAAGAAGTATACACCAATTATCAGCAATCTCAATACAGAGTTAAAAGGACGTTTGACAGAAAGACAAAAAAAGAGAATTTCAATATTCATGATGTGGTTTTCAAGTGGGAGGCTCAGGTTGAAGACAAAGGAAAACATGGCAAGTTTGAGAACCTCTGGAAAGGGCTATATAAGATTTCATCATACAATGGGAATAATAAATTTATACTGCAAGAGATGGATGGTCAATTGTGCAAAGGAGGACCTGTCAATGGTAGGTTTCTCAAGCATTATTCCTCTTGATTCATTCAATTGGAAGAAACACCATTGTATATATTCCATTTCTCATTTCTCATTTGCATGTGTGGATGATCTCATCAACAATTTTGAGCCCGAAGTGAAGGCCATAAGAACTTGGAGATGATATCATCAGTTTTTAGTTTTCAGTTTTCAATAAGGCAATTAGTCTGCTAGTTATTTATTGCACCACAGGGGTGCAAAATCCCCATTGGAGCCACTGTTATCCATGATAACACTTAGAAATAGTTTTTGAGTCAACTGGTCAAATTAGCTAGGGTTTTAAATTTTCTCAAAGTAGAAGTTCATGTACAAAGTGTCATTTGGTCATGTTTTCATTATGTAGGGTCAATATGAGTTTAAATAGGGTAAATCATAAAGGTTAAAATCCAAACTTCCATGTGCATCGGGCTTATTTTTTCATGATTGGCATTTTGACAATTTTGCAAAAATTCGTAGCAACTCCAGTTATGGAAACCAAGGGTTTGCTACGGAAGTTTCTAACACTTTCGTAGCAAATCTGTCTCTTCAAACACTTGTCCTGCTATGAAATTATGTTGTTGTGGTAATGGTATGATAACGGTATAATTTTTTTTAAAGGAATATGGTCAGAGTCACGGTGGGTTATAATTACACGTTATTTTTCTTTATCCACCATTCCTAAAACGCGTACACCATATAGCTTCATTCCTACCTCGTTTTATTTTCACTTTAAAATAGTTTTTTTATCATATGAGTTGGTCTTGTTGTCTTTAGGGAAGAGTCCATTGTTGTCAAAGCAGGTCTAGCTGTCTTTAGGATAATTCGCAGGTGGTAAGAAGGATCTCTCTACGTGTTGCAGCCATGGCATAGAACAAACAGTATAAAGGGGGCTTAGTTGTAGGCTATGAACCCACAAACATGAAGCTGTTGGAGGAAGACCTTGTTTTCATCCAAGCTTTTGCCAGCATGGGATCCCTGTGTTTTTGCAAGAATTTGCAAGGTTTCCATGCGCAGATTGCCAAGGATTTTACCATAAAATTCACTAAAACAGAAATGAAGGTTGTTCTTCTAAACTTTGCAGTGTCCCCTAACACAATTGCCCGTGCTACAAGGATACCTAGATCGGGAGAAATGTGGTTCAAGATTCAAAAGTTTCATTTTCTAAATTGTGATGAATTCCTCAAGGAAGAACACATAGGGATTGACATGACCGCTAGCGTTTCCAGAACTTGCCTCAAAGAGCATTTTTCCAAACTCCTAATGGTCATCCATAAGTATTTCACATGTGAAGGAAGATTCAACACGGTTTATGAGTATCATTTCTTATTTCTACTGCATTTCACAGGTAAAAAACCTTTAGACATTTCTTTTTATCTCTTTAGAAGTTTGGGAAAGATGGATGACAAGGTCCAAGCCAAGCCTTATGCTAGTAATACCTTTGTTTTTCACCATGGCCTCATTAAATTGCTAGTTGTAGAAGAGCGACTTGCCTTCCTATTTTTGAGTGGCTATGAGTTAGATAATGCCACCCCTTCTAGGAGAACTCCAAAGTCTCAATCAAAAACCCCTAGGGAAGAGAAGCAACTTGTAGTAAAAACTTCTACAAGCATTGAGAGGAAGATGACTGGAAGGAAGAGTAAAAGGAAGGGTAAGCTAACTAATATCCTAGAGGCCATTGAGATTGAAGAAATCCCAATTGAGCAGCCTATATAAGTGACCAAGACTGAAACTAAAAAGAAGAGAAAGAGGGCCAAGAAATTAGATTTTGCACAAGAAGAATCAGGTTTTGTATTCAAACCAAGGAAACTTGTTACAAGGTCAATGCAGCAAACTGAAAAAAAAAAAAAAAAAAATGTCAGAAGTGCCTTTAGAAAAAACAGAGCCATAAAAGAAAAGGAAAGGCAAGGAGCGTGTATAAGAAAAAAGTGAAATAGAGGTTCTACAAGAACAATTGAAAGAGGCAAGACAAGAAGTCATTAATTCTAAACTTTAATTTGAGGAGTGGAAAAGGGAGGTGTCAAAGCAGATAGATTTCTATAATGAAACTGTAGAAAAATCCAAAAGATGATGAATAGGACTCTACCTTTGCACAAAATGTTGAAGCATATGTACAAATGGAACAACTGGCTACAAGCAAACATGAATAAGTTACAGGGACAAGTCAAAGCATTAGAATCCAGAGGTAGCCATCTGTAGTTTTATTTGGAACATTATCTAATCTTCCTTAAGAGAGCCCTCTCATGCTAGAAGGGCTAACTTCTAGCTACAAGTGGTTTGAAATAGTTACTCTTAGTTGGAGGTTGACACAGCCCAGCTTGTTATATCAAGTGATAACAATTGGGATCCAGGTGGGATTCCCCATCACTTCATGGATTGGGTTAGTCATGGTACTAGAAGGATGGTGGATCTGATGATCGGACTCACCCCCATTTTCATATTCCCATCAGATTTCTAGACAACATTAGTGACAGGTTGGCCTGACAGGGGAGTTGTCTAACTTTGTGAGTCATATTGGCATGTTGGTCGTGAGTGGGGTCATTGGATGATTAGTGTACCCTAGCAGAAGGTTGTCAAAGGAGGTGGCATCAGCAATCCACTAGATAGTTCCTTGTATGGAGAGGAGGACTTCCCATGGATATATGGGACACTATGGCCATCGAGGAGACACCCTAATGACACCACCAAAGGCGCATAGGGAGATTTTCTTGTCAAATATCTTAGGGAGGATTAGGAGGGGAGGTCCACTCATCCAAGAGTATGGAGATGAGAGGGTGGATATGGTGGTACTAACAAGATGCAAGCTGATACTTACTTATATAGCTTTAGACCGTGGCTCCCAAGGGTGTATAGGGGCATGCAATGGTGCACAACTATATGTAGTGGAGAATGAAGGTGTGTGGTGGTGCATAGTGGTGTGTAGTGTCCCACTATTTTGTCGAAGGAGAGGTTCATATCACAATGCATTACGTCATAGAGTGACAGATACATCGATACAGAAGGGATACTAGTTGATCCTGGATGATACAACAACATGTAGCAAGGTCCAGTGGTGCACAGAGATGTGCGACTAGGTGCAGTTATATGCCAGGGGACACGAGGATACTTGGTTATAAGTAGTAGTGTGTGGGGTTGCACTGAAAACTAAGGGAGTGATACTAGCAAGGAGATTCCTTAACGAGGATGTCAGGCATGCCATTGGGATGGACATACCCAGATTGGGAGAGCGGATCGGTCATGGGATGGACCGAGAATGTACACATGGGTTCCTAATCATACCCATCATAACCCACGCATATCTCACTTATTGACATCGTAGGCAGCTGAGGAGAGCCTTGTTGTGCCCTATCGAGGCCTACATTGTGGATAGCAGAACCTGGAAGACTTACTTGAGACAACTCTAAGGGATTCAATGCATCAGGAGCACGATAAGAATTCCCCGATGGAGTAGCAGGTTTGGTACACAAGTTGGCAGTCATAGGATAGGAGATGAGGTGATCTTCTACAAGGTTGGTATACCATTCATCTTTGAGCTCACACTTGGGGAATCGATTGTGAGGGAGTTGTATGATGCACTTCTGGTGAGAAGATCTGAGACATTACAAGAGCCTGAGGGATAGTGGATGGTTGAATTCGTCTATAGGAGGGTACCCAAAATCCGAGCAGTGTCCAGGTGTATCATGGGGAGTTGGGATAGCAGATTTCACAACATGTTCTAGCAGGAGCAAGTAAGATTGGCATGTTTGGGATAGATTTGTGAGACTTGGGGTCCACTTATGGTATACATATAAGGGTTATAGATGAGGACCAGATGGGCTCTAGCAGGTCGTAGTGCTACGTAGCGGAAACTCGTGAAGTGTGGGAGTTATGGACCTCTGGTATGGTTATGGGAACCAGGGATCCAATTGATGTGGGGGACACTCCATTACTTAGTGAGTAAAATTGGGATAGTCGGTGGTCTAGTTCATTATCAGGTTAACACACGGGGGATCACCGAGGTCTTCATCATATGGAGAGGCAAGTAGTTTTAAGGATTGGGGTCAACCATGGAGTGATAAGCGCGGGCATTATTGAACCCCCTTGGTAGGTTGGACATAGCCTCAATCATCATATATATTATGGCTGAGAGTTGCAAGAGATGAGGCTCTAGTGCAAGCATGTTAGATATTTAGTCATGACTAGAGTGTCGCACAGTCTATAGGACAGTTTCTTCTTGTGATGGGCTTGGGACCCTGGCATCACAATACTTGATGGTTCAGCTACCTTTATGGGTGAGTTGGGTTTGACGGGGGAAGATCATTCTGACCTTCCGTTGGATTTTAGTGATTCTTTATTGGCATGGGCGAATTCACTAGCATGGAGGGATGACCAACAGGGGGAGTTCAAGGGAAGTTCATGCAGGCAAGGATTTATTTCCACAGAAGTTGGATTGTATCTTCAGGTGCCCACCCTTCGAGTACATGAGATGGACGACTCAACATAGCATCTGCACGGGGAGACAGACAAGGCTTTATATGATCGTGTTTCTTCTTTACTGATGGTATGCAGAGGGCTTCAGGTGCCTATACCATTTTGGACAGTGAGTGGAGCTACAAGTGCTTCACGTTAACCAGGACGGCTTGGGGTCCTAGTATCAAGGGACTCCTTCATGACAAGATAGTGTTGGGGACAGGGATGACTCAGTGGCACATTTTGGACCCTGATATCATTTGCAGTAGCCATTTGGGTGAGCTAATAGAGGGGGTGCTTGTTCAGGCATTGCTTGAGGACAAGCAATTTTTGGTGGGGGGGACTGTAATGTCCCCAATTAATCATTTGGATTAAGGGAAATCTCAATTTTGCATTTTTTGGTAATTAATAAATATTTGGCATATAAACTTAGGAAAAGTGGGTGAAAAAGGAAAATTTATAAAGGTGCTACCCCCAAACATTAGAAAATCCAAGAAATTCGTTGGGAAGTGGAGAGTGGGGGGCATTCCAAGGGAATACACACCTCTTGGAGGAATTTGAATTGGGTGAGAGAGGGAATTTGATGGGTGGAGCCCACAAGGAGCATGAAGGATAGCTAGCTATAAATTGGAGGTGAGGCTCTCATTTTAAGGGCTTTTAACATTTGATATCCATTGTTACTCTAGTTGTTCTGCTGAGTTACAAGTGTTGCTTAGCACAAGAACTTCCCAAGGAGTGAAGCTCAACCTCTTCTTTGATGGACCTTGAGTGCCACCCTCGGAAGGATTTCTATCTTATTTGGAGGTTGGGAGAGAGGCATCACACAACATTATGTCACTCTCGTTTAACTAGGACATAGAGGGAGAGGCTACATAGTCATTAGGGGGATTGGTGCTCGAATTTGGGGTCTCTATTGTTGCAGGGGTGTTCTTGATCATATTCCAGCCAAAGGAGGGAGATTTTGAGAGGAAAAAGGAAGTCCCTCACTGTCGTACAAATTGTTGAAGCTTGCTACTATGTCATCTCTCATAGGCATGTGCTGTTTTCTTGGGTGATTGTTGTGTGGAGTGTTGTTGAAGGATTTAGGGGTTGAGTTTCTAGGATTTCATTTGGAGGGAGATTGTGGGGAGATTGCTAGCATTTTGGAGTGGAAAATCTTCATTTTCTGCTACAAGTGAAGCGTTCTAGTATTTGAGGCGGGCCAATCTATTTGGGGTCGAATTTGGAGGGCCAAAACCATAGAAAACCCTTTCTGGGTTTTTGACAAGGATCACATGTAGAAATTCCCATTGTAGATCAACAGATTATGCAATATACTAAAACACAATACAAGATCTACTTCTACAACACTTTGCGGAAGCTTAATCGAATTGAGCAAGATCAAGAGAACACATATAACTGAGAATGAGAAATCAATCACACATAATACAGAAGAAATATCACGGGGAAAGCCTCAACCTAAAACCCCAACTCTATATTATCATACAAGTGGAAATATAGTCCGGATTACAAAAAGAATCAACTCACAAGCTATCTTGTTCTCTCCGCAATCCATTTGTTGCTCATAAACAGTCAAAGGCCTCTCTGAAACCTTCTCCTCTGCCCTCCAAGCCTCTTATTTCTTTGCGCAATTTTCCTTGGGGTCCAGTGCAGCCACTTGTGAGAATTGGCCTCTTCACACACTCACTAACCTTTGATCTAACTGAGCAATCCTGAAGGAGATAAATCCTTCTCCATTGATGAGTTTCCTTTATAGGAAAAATCCATCCAACTGATAGTACATTATCCCTCCTCTGATCTCCACAGCTATTAAGTTCAAATTCGAATTTTACTTCCTATTTTAGTCCAGGGACTAACTAAAAATAGGAATCCATCCTGAACTACTAAAAATAGAATGTTATTTTTAGCACTTTCATTTTTCATTCCATGTTGCTTAATCCAACACTGGTACCCAAACTGTTATTTATAGCAGTGCTATTTTTAGCACTTCTATTTTTAGCATTTATTGTTGCCATTTTCAACACTCGTTGTCAACAAGAAAGGCTTCAACTCGAACCCGATCCTGAACCTTTGGAATTTTCTGCATGCAACATTTCTTCCAAGTGTGGAAGCTCCAGCAACTCTAGAAACAAAAAACTCCCAACTGACCTCTCTGTTGGGCTAGAAACATACTCTGATGTTGAAGCTCCCTCTACCACTGACAAGTGCTCCCTCTCTGACCTTTAAGCTGCTACAACACTCCATGCATCTCACACCATTGAACACCTCTCTGTGCCATCCTGCACTAGTGCAACACCCCTGTGCCTCTCGAATTGCTGCAGCTTGCTAGCTCTACACATACTTGGGACTCCTGCACTGTAGCTCTCTCTGCGACTCCATCCACATATGTCTCTACCCACTCAGCGAATCCTACTACTCTTCATCGGGGCTCTCGTAGCAAATTCGAATCAAATAGGTCTGGTACCTCAACAATCCTGCCCCTATTCCAGCCTTCTTGGGATGATCACTCCACATCGCCCCACCTCCTACTTGGAGGTATGGATGCATGTGAACCCTCTGCTCACTTGGCTCGAAATCTCCCCCTACTGAAGGTCTTTGCATGAGTAGATGCCTCCACTCGATCTCCTCTTGGCTTCTCTAGTTGTGGCTGCTCCACAACCTCCTAAAGTTGTTTCACCAATTGTGGCTCCTCTACAATTGTCTAAGACTTCTTCTGGCGCTCCATGTTGAGAGATAATGTACTCTCCCTCTCAACCACCAAGTATCTAACCTTTTTCTTGCTCCTCAAGGATTTGCATGCATCTTGTACCTCAATTGCATACAGGTTCTTGGTAGCACACCAATCTATTTCATCTTTCCTGCCGTCACAAAATTTTCTAGAAAATGAGCTGAGTTTAAATTAGCGATATCTCCCTCATCCGAACTCCGATTCAACCTATTTTTTTTTTAATTTGGGTCTTTTTCTGCAGGGAATCTAGATCTGCTATTTGTTTCTGAAAAATTTGCACAAAATTTTTCAGATCTTCTCTGAAAACTCGTAGCCCAAAACTCAAAACTTCGAAATCTCCTCTAATATATTGTTCACTGCTCTGATAAACTTAGCTCTGATACCATGTAGAAATTCCACCTGTAGATCACCTAATAATGCAATAGACTAAAGAAAAATACTTGATCTACTTCTACAACCAATTTAGCGAAAGCTTAATAGAACATGAGCAACATCAATAAGAACACATATAACTGATAAGAAGGAATCAATCACACATAACGCAGAAGAAATATCACGGGAAAAGCCTCAACCTAAAACCCCAACTCTGTATTATCATACAAGTGGAAATATAGTCTGGATTACAAAAAGAATCAGCTCACAAGCTATATTGTTCTGTCTACAATCCCTCTGTTGCTCATAGATAGTCAAAGGCCTCTCTCAAACCTTCTCCTCTGCCCTCCAAGCCTCCTATTTCTTTGCGCAATTTTCCTTGCGGTCCAATGCAGCCACTTGTGTGAATTGGCCTCTTCACACACTCACTAACCTCTTATCTAACTACGCAATCCTGAAGGAGATAAATCCTTCTCCATGGATGAGTTTCTTTTATAGGAAAAATCCATCCAACTTATAGTACAATGTCCCTCCTCTGGTCTAAACTGGGTCTCTGTCTGAACTGACATGCATGAGTTATTCATGAGAGAATCATCAATTATCTGAAGAACAACAATTACATGCATGCAAGCATTAACTAACTGAACTCACATTAATTTAAACAAATTGTTTAAATCAATCTAACTAGACTTGACTCATTTAACTGAGTCAACTAATTACAACTCAAATTAGAACTCATCCTCATCTCTTTAACTGATAGATAAATTCTTCAATTAATAGAGAAACTGTTGCATGTCCTCACATAGACTTCATGTTTGATTTTTCACAATTAATTAACTCATGGTGAACTAATTAATTTATTTTCAAACAGCTGTTAAGTTCAAATTCAAATTTTACTTCCTATTTAATCCAGGGACTGACTAAAAATAGGAATCCATCCTGAACTGCTAAAAATAGAATGCTATTTTTAGCACTTCCATTTTTCATTCCCGGTTGCTCAATCCAGCACTAGTACCCAAACTGTGATTTTTAGCAATGATATTTTTAGCATTTCTTGTTTCCATTTTCGACATCACATCCCCAAATTTACAGAATTTTCTGAGTAGTTTTGAGGAGCCAAATTAGGGTGCCAAGTCAGTGTGCATTGTAGAAAAACTGGGCTAGCGCATATTTCTGGAGTGACAAACTATCGCAACAATTGGGCATTGGGAAATTGATCATCTAGGGCTTGTAACTTGCCTTGAGCAAGCCTAGGGGAACTCCTTTCAATTTTATTGTACTCTAGCAGTTTATTTATAATAAAATTGATAATTTTGGGTGTTCCGAAGCATTTTTCTATTCAGGGGTGTTTGCTGAAATTTGTTGTGTTGTGATTTCTACGAATGTGTTTGATTATCTCTGTAAAATTTATATTTGGAATATTACAATCGAACACAAAATCTTCACATATACGAGGACCACGTCAAGGGAACGCAAGAAATCAACGGATCTGAGATCGAGATCACATCCCCTTGGTGCATAGTATCATTAGTGTTAGAAAAAATTCTCATATATTATTATGATCGCTTATAATAAAAAATGATGTGTAGTTGCAAAATTCTTGGTTGTGGATATATATACCTTGAACTATTATACATTTCTTATTATTAGTTATCATTATTCAAAGGACAATTTAATGAAGAAAATAAATTCCCATTGCTTATTATGCGTGTAACTCGGTGACTTGGAAGACATAATTTATTTTTTTGATAAAAGAATTTGTGTATGGCATTATGCATATGAAAAATTTGTGTAAGATTTATCTTGTGCTTCATTCATACATACATATATATATCTATATATATTATATATATATATTATATATTATATATATATATAGGAATGGCTCCTACAATATATTCCTTATTGTAGTAGGGCCCGAAACAAAGTTAGTTAGACGATGGGAATTTCAATGATGTATTATCTTTCCTACAGCCTTGTATTAGACTATCAAATCACTCATTCAAATGAAGGTAAAATAGTAGAATTTTCACCTCAACAAATTTTAATAAAAGGTTGAAAAGATCTAAGTGTGTCATACCAACAAGGACTGTTAATGATACTGCTAGGTTGTACATATTTGACAACTTTGGATTGTCATCTCTTCTACTGGTTATTAATTACTCATAGCAATAGCATGGACAAACTTTTGCATGAGAGATTTGATCATCTAAACTATCGCTCATTGCAACCATTAATTAATCAACATGTTGTGTTGGTCTTCCTCTCATTTCTTGCAAAGATGGTGTTTTTTTTAGATTGTGTTCTTACAAAGCATCATCGAGATAGTTGTGATAAATGTACCTCTTGGCATACATCATCCCCCATACAACTTGTTCAGCCGAGAGGGTCATTTTACAGTGTAATATGAGGGCGATGTGTAATTTCATTTTTACTCAACATGGAGTTGACACGTGTCCCTTTTAAAATAAAAATAAAATATTCTTTAAATTAAAAAATAATATCATCTATAATCAAAATAAAAAATATATATACATATTTGCTTAGAGTTACTTTGGAATATTATAAAACGTAGTTTCACTATATTAACAGCGATTACTTTTGGTGCATGTAAACACATAAAGAAATCTAACATAATGAATGTTGTTTCTATGCATGAAAATGCATATACTTCCAAAAGGATCTTTTCCAAAGAAAGCTAACACAACATGTTATTTTTTCCTGCATACAAATGTATATTTTTTCTATACAAAAGCCAATACAAATCTTGCATGCATATACATAATTTTATTTCAAAAGAAATTAACATAATAATTATGATAGCATAAAAATAATCACATAATTTTTTTAAATAAATATAACTCAATCGTTCTTATATCCATACAAAGGACATATCTCTATAACATAATAATTATTCTTTGTATATGCAAGAGCTTATCTATCAATTTTTAAAACTATTTTAAAGTAATTAAAAAAATAAAGTTAATGTTACATAAATAAACCATTTAATATTCATGTTAACTAATTTATTTTAATATTAGTTTTAGAAAAAACGTAAATATATATGCATATATGAACCACGAAAAAAAAATCAATTTGCAAAGAGAAGTAATTGAAAGTAAAAAGATTGAAAATAATATTGAATGTAATTAAAGAAATATTGATTTAAAAAAAAAAGTGTGGAGAATGTAATTCATAAATAAAATATATCAATGCTCATTTTAGCTAAATTATTTCAATGTCAAAGATTTACATATTAACATATTATATATGGTTTATAATAATAATAAAAACTAAAAATAAAAATAAAAACAATATTATTGTTATAGCATTTCAAGTATCGTTATTTTACCTTTTGACCTTTTTATTAAGGGTCAATTTTGAATGGAGCAACTATTTGTTGGAATTGCATGTTTAAGCTATTTTATTCCATGTATTCAAGGGATTTTCAAGTGGTTGAATCCATTTATGCATTCAAAAAACAACTTAAAAAATGAGAAATTATATATATATATATATATATAGAGAGAGAGAGAGAGAGAGAGAGAGAGAGAGAGATTTCTTAACCATTCATCTATAAAGTCCCTAGAGGGATATAATCTTTGGAGGCACAGTTTTTTAGGTTTTGCACTACAAAAAAGATTTACATCTCAAGGTATTTGACCTCTCTTGGCTCTTGCTAGATCCGTGATTAAGATGGATCTATACTAGTTCATAACGATTTGTGTGGTTTTCTTCCTTTTACCTTTTTTTGGATTCAAGTACTTCTTAACTTTTATTAATGACTTCTTCAAAGCACTAGGATTTATTTCTTAAAACTTATAATTGATGTTTTGCATGTTTTTGGCATATAGACCATTCTAGAAAATATTCTAGACATCAACTTTTGTAATAATGAAGAAAAATATGATAACAAATTTACAAATTACTACACCACAAGTATTCAAATGCAGCGTATTATTGCACATCCACCACATCAAAGTGGTCTCAGTGAGAAAAAAAATGCACTTTAAATTAAATGGAAAATTATATGACCCAATTTGGTGGATTACGTCCTCATTTTTAGGCATAAGCCATTAATTATGCAAATTACATTATTAATCGTACTCCCACAAAGGATTTAAAAGATATCACCTGAAGAAGTATGGAGTAATGTTAAACAAGATGTAAGCAGCTTTTGTGTGTTTAATAGTGAAACATAGCTCACATTCCCAATGAGAAAATGGAAACATTACAATGTAAAAATGGGAGGTGCATCTTTGTTAGATCTTTTGAAGAAGTCAAAGGATAAAGGCTTCTTCAATCTCATTCAAATGCAATCATTATTAAAAGATGCCAAGTTTGATGAAGGCCTCTTTCCATGTGTGCTTCACTCAACATTTGTGTCATCTTTGGCCTATACGACATCTTTGTTAAATGTGTCATCTTCTATTCCCATATTTTTTGCTAGTGCTTCTATTTTGGTTCTTCTTCAAACGATGACAACAAGAATGAAAATCTGCATTTTCTTGCTCATCATCCTCTAGTTTGTCAACTGATTTTGAGCATGCACTATCACCACAACCTCTTAGATGGATTTGTACAATATGAGAAGTGATGAGTGATTTTGCTAGTGATCCTTCATATCAATGTTATTATCATTCTTAGTTCAAAGAAGCCTCCTCTCTTTTGGATCAAGTTTGAAAGAATGATGATCTAAAAACATTTGCAGAAACCTTTAACCATATAGAGAGGGACATAGTAATGAATGAATAATATTGTTCCTTGATGGGGAACAATAGTTAGGATCTTGTACTTCTTTGGAAAGAAAAAAAAATTGCCAAATGTAAATGGATAAATAGAACTAAGTATGCATCAAATAAAAGTGTTGAAAGACATAATGCTAAATTAGTTACCAAATGATTTCTCAAGTAGAAGACACTTATTACGCTAAATCATTTGCCTCTATAACCAGAATGAATTTCATCCACCTTGTTCTACCCCTTGCCACTTTATATAGATGTAAAGCCATTAAATGAATATTAAATATGCCATCTTGCATGGGGATTCGCAAGAATAAATTTACATGGAATGCCTTGCTAGATTCAAATGAGTCCAACCTTTTTTGATCTTAAGAAATCTCTCTATGGTCTTAGAGAAGTTCCTTGAGGTTGTTATGGTAAAATGTATAGCCTTCCTTAACACTAGCTTTTCTAGATGTTAGTATGACCACAATGTCCATGTCAAGAAAATAAGTAACCATATTATCATATTTGTGTTTTTTATTGAAGAACTTATGCTCACTAGTAGTGACCCCAAACTTTTAACACATGTGAATCTAGTGTCAAGTAGAAATTTGAAATGAAAAAATTAGAGCATTCACATTGTTTTCTTTGCCTCTAAATCTTGCAAGCCAAGAAAGGAAAATTCCTTTCCCAATCCAAGTATACATGTGACATTCTTTATCACTTTCACATGGAAGGTTCTAAACCAACCCCATCTCCCTTGTCATATGGAGTCAAAATTCCATGTACCACACCCAAAATAGATGCCACTTCATAACATCAATGTGTTTGACTCATATCCATCTTGAATTTTCTTTTGTTATTATTTTGTTGTATTTCCTTTATTGTTGGTTTTGTTGTTTAGTGTATGAAAACATGGCCGTCATTGGAAAGTAGAAAAAGAGGATACTCTTATATATCTAGGATACAATCTGGTTTAAAATATATATTAAAATTCAAGGGGGCTCATTTCTGGGTTGGTTTCACTAATTCCTATTGCACTGGCAACCCTTATGATTGAAAGTCTACTACATGTTATTTTTTCAATCTTGGTTCCAAACTTGTCGCTTAGAATTATAAGAAGAAATAAAAGAAAAATATCAAGCAACAATTAGTGCAAGTCAAGAAACCTTTTGGCTTTCATAGAACCTTGCAAAGCCTGCATTTCAACAACATCTAACCATCTAGTGTGATAATTGGACTATTGTTCAACTCTCCTAAGATCCACTTCAGTAGTAACCTTCTTTAGGATTACATTTTTGTAGTGCTTTATTGCCCTATAGATGATCAAGTTGCAAACATCTTCATTAAGTCTCTTACAAGAGTGATGTTTTCCAAACTTAAATCTATATAGTTCAAGAAGTTGCCATTAATGAGTGATAGGCTCTAATGCCTCTCTCCTTTTATTGTGGTATCATCGTAAATCTTTTAATCGTAAACTTGAGAGTTAGTTAAGTTCCACTCCATACAACATGTCATTAAGGACAATGTGTTTCTTTAGTATGATTTGTAACTACCTACTCTAATAGTCATGACTATGTTCTAGACACAAAGTGATCCAATGGTTCATCTTATCCTCAATACTAATAGCATTCAATGTGGTTTAACACCCAATTGGTTAGTGATCTCTATTTAAAGAGCATGGGGGGTCATTTGTTAATGAAAAATTATGAGTGATTCATATGTAAACTATTTTTTTGCATTAATATATTCCCTCAAGTAATATATAAGTATACTAATCTTTGATATGTTTGTGTGAATAGTAAGCCATGTTAATCATAAATTAATTCACAATTAAAGTGCTCATTGTCCAAAGAGATTTCTTTACGTTCTTTTGTTTGTCACTCTTATTTATGTATATT
This sequence comes from Pinus taeda, assembly GCA_000404065.3. Taxonomy (NCBI): domain Eukaryota; kingdom Viridiplantae; phylum Streptophyta; class Pinopsida; order Pinales; family Pinaceae; genus Pinus; species Pinus taeda. The sequence continues at coordinate 184,020 of APFE030128540.1, read as the reverse complement.
TTCTTTCTTATATATGTATGTAGATAGGCAATAATATAGTGGAGCAACTCTCTACTACATATCACTCATATCTCTATTAGTCAACATAACTCTTCTTAAGGAACTAGGTTTGAGCATTACAACTCTACAACCCTTCCTCATGCACCTACTAGTTATATTTTCTTATTAAGTTCAATTTTGTGATTATAGATGTATTTTTCATGGAATACAGATGTAATAATTTTTCATGAATGTTGAAGCATGCTTATTGATTCTACCCTTCATCATACGTTTACTAATCATATTTTTTCTCAGTTTGATGCCATGGATGGATGGATTTTTTTTTTATGAAATACCTTTTTTTTCATTTCTTTGGATGCCAAAGTGTGCTTATTGATTCTAACTACATAATTCGTAACCCCGGTGTCCTCTAGAATCCATGGTTGTCCTCCATGCCTTTACCCCTTCGTGTATAACTCAACCCATGTCATTACACAATCAATGGGGTAATTTCTAGGTACCAATGTATACCTTGAAAGTTCAAAGGACTAAAGTATATTAGAGGAATTACACAATTTCTCCAACAATGTATAGTACAATCAACACGATACACCCCAACCCAATACACCTACTTATAAATAATTTAGAATTCTCACACATAGTTCAAGATAGGCACATGTTTATTACCAAGTCTTGTCTAATAGGTTAAATAAGACATACATGTTTGTGCCACAAACTTCTTCATTATAACACAATAACCACATTATCACAACATTATCAATTTTATAATAGAGTGATATATGTGCCTCCCTCCTTTAATTTTCCATTCAAAGTCAACTTATGTTTTGCTGACATCGTCATCACATGTTGATCTTCACCTCACACCTGTTGGCCTCCATATAGGCATTGATCCATCTTTCAACATAAACTTGGGGATTCACCACCAAGTCCACCACTATGTCTTTGAACTCAAACATCTTCCACTTTACCATTTTCCCTAAAACTTGGAAAATAAAAATCACTAATCAAAATTTCATAGAGATTTTTCTAACAACTTTAGATAATGAAATCGTCATTAAAGACTTCACCAATAAACTTTTGTAACAAGACTTCACCAATAAAATTTTATAACAACTCTTTTACACTCCAATGCAACCTTCCAAACAAAATACCCCATCCCATCAACCTCTCCTACCAAACTTCCTAAATATTCCATCCATCCAATCTAATACCTCTAGATCAATCTCATTTAAATCAACTTTCAAATATATTACCTCTAATTAAATCCCATTTAAATCAATTCCAGATATACTACTTCTAATTCACTCATTAAATTCAATTTTCCAGCATATATTCAACCCCTATCACCTTATTTATCTAATTCAGTCTCATTTAAATTCAATAATTTTTAATTTTACATTAAACAATATTTTTCTTATTTAAATGAAACAATTTGGAATATGAAACTTGTATGCTATATTGCAGGTAGATATTGCTCATATTTCTTTATCACCTCTTAATAAATTTAAAAACAAAAAAGCTACATAATGACAATAATTCGCCATGGTCCATACACGCAAGTTTGCATGTGTGCCCATGTGTGCCGGTGCCTGAAGACTGTTTGAAGTTTTACCGCCTTCGCTCCATCATTTTTTGAACAATTTACCAAGAGATTAATTCTTTAAGCTACATTAAATCCATACAAGACATAATTTTACGAAGGAGATTTGGAGATTTGCTCAAATTATTCAAAGATTCTATTAAACTGCTATCCCGTGGAACATTGAATTTAAAAGAAAACCTTCAGATTCATAGTAATCCCTACCCGTACAACAAAATTACATTGATTACGCTGACTGGTGTAGTGTTATTTTTCCATGATCGTGCCATTTTTTAATCTGACAAAACGCTCCATATAAATAGCCAGCCAGGCAAAACAGCATTTGGTCGGCAAAACAGCATTTGGTCGGCAAAACCCAATGCATTTTTACAAATTTAGAGTAGATATTTTTTCAAATACATGTGGGTAAAATTTTGTTAAACGTCAGCATACTGAAATTAGGCTCTACTAATATATTCCAGATGGCTGAGATACACGTTAAATATAAGTAGCATATGAATTCGTTCTGCTCAGAGAAGTCTCCATTTAGAATGACCACTCATAAAACTGTAAACGAATAGAGTAATGAAAGCCATAAACATTCGAGCATAAGCTTTTTACAGATTGCATTTAACTGCCACAGTACAGAATATTTACAAGCACAACATTAACACGACTCATCTTTTCATAGGGTAAAAGAAACCCACAAGAGAACACTTGCAGTTGAAGATCTAAATAGAAAATAATCTACTCAGTAACAGACAATGTTGAAAGCTCAAATGGCCTTAGAATGGATTTGATTGTGCAGATTCGAATCAGAATCCACACATGAACAGGATCCAACACTTGTACTTAGTATATTATCCACATTGTTGTCTGCACTGGGGGATATGAAAACACCTAAGCTATATGGCCAAGAGTCAGCAAATGAAGTATCTGAGAATCCAATTTTGCTGGACGAATTGTTGGCAGATATGGTGGTGTTCGTTATAACAGGAGGCCGATTGGATTTCAGGCCAGAAACACCACAAAATCCACCAGCGAAACCACCAAGAGCTCTGCGGGGAGCATTAGTTAGAACAGCCTTCTGATAGATAGGTTCATCAAGTTCCTTTTTCTTAGTGACTTTCAAATTCAGGATACCTGATAAGATGTTTCTGAGATTTGGCACTTGTTTAAGTAAAGGCAGCCTAAATAACTGCTCACGTGGACCACTTTGAGTTACGTCATTCAGGAGCAGTTGGGACAGTGAGTTGAAGAAGCTATATCCACATTCTCGGTCTAAAACAAAAGCAATAATTATCCCAACTGTGTGACCAACGAAAAGTAACAGAAGAAGAAACGGAGCTTCACTATTGCTACCCTTTGCCAAGATGGCAAAAATTTGCATTCCCATACCAAGCGCTCTTGAGAATATGTGTATGCTGCCAATAAGTACCGAACAATAAGCTAAGCTTGATCCAAAACAATTTCATTTGAATTAAAAAACATGGAGCGCAGATAAGATAAAAAAGAAAATTCAACAAACGAGTCGCAAAACAGCAACAAATTTATCCACTCTGATTGTAAGAAATAAATCTCAGCAAAGTTTAACAAAATACCAGAATGGAACACGATACAGGATACTCATGAAAATGCACTGGATCAAGACCACTGGAAAACTAAAACTGAGCTCCTGAATACAAACCCGATACCTGTGTCAATTACCCCTCTACACAACTCCATCCATTATGCATGTTTTACATTTTATATGCCACCAAATTCCACCAAGTGCCTTGGTATTAAATAGTATGACATTAGGCATCATGTTTCTGCAATAGACAAACGAAGTAATGATTGAAAAGGTACCGAGGAAAACAATAGGTTTCAGGCTATACGTACAAGATTGTTTACAAGGAATAGTTTCAGACTGCCCCAAATCCAAAGAACAGATGCAAAACCCAGAAGGACATTTCCCCGATTGCTCTGATACCTGGTAAACCATTTTGCAACAGAAACAATGTCAACAATATCCATTCAAAGATAAATAGAAAATCACAAAAGAAATGTGTGAAATGTTTCTATCGAGGCTAGAACACATGCCAATAAAATGTACAGATAAAATATTTTTAAATCACGATCTAGAAAAACCTGATATTCCACATAGTGAACACTATTATTTCAGGAACATACTAATTCGAATCATTGGCTGCACATATCAAGATTCAAAACTATAGCTAAAATAATAAAGTTTACAAATTTGAATTTCCTGTTTAAATTTTGTATATCTTTGCACCAGAAAGACAACAGAAGATATGTAGGCAAGTTTGGGCATTCGTTAGTAGAATAATATACTGGTTTGGTCCTCCGTAATGGAGATAAAGTAAGTAAAGTACGAAAGATAATGTTAAATATTGGAGAGAGTAAAGGGACCAAAAGAGGTACGTGTCACCATAGCATTTGGAACTCTGTTTATAGCATGAAGCTTTGACAAACCAAAGGAATCACCCTAGAAAGCACTAAGCAGCATTAAGTGCAATGATAGTATTCACTGCATATAATTGGCCCATCTTTATGAACTAAACGACGTAAAAAAATGAAAAGCCATGCAATTTTCCATGACCAGCATTAAAAAATGTGATCTCATAATCGTGCTTCATTCTGTTCTTGAGGAGTTTAAACACCATAACTCATAATCCTATAATTGTTTGACAGGCTTACAAGGACATTCACCACATAGAACACCAAAATGAGAAAGCTGATGTTTAGATTGCCGTTCTCCTTTCTTGTACATTCCTTCTCCTGAAGCTAATAATTAAAAAACAATTCCTCAAATATCTTATGGTCATAAACAGAACCATTTCTGTAAGAGCAATGAATCGATTTCAATCTTGAAAAACTTAAAAGGTAATATGCTCATCCACATTCCCTAGCCATTCCAAATAAGTTATTGATATCGAATGCCACTGTAGATTGCACCGTGTTTGGTAGACCAAAGATTTGGTGAATTAGCCTTTCTCAGACTGTAATTCAATCATGAGAGTGCCAACTATTGTACTTTAGAAAGTCATATTTTGTAATTATGCTATCCCCTAAGGCAGTGTGCAAGCCACGTTTGGTGTATAGCCACTATATTTGGAAACTAACATCAAATCATATAGCCTCTAAATAAGAGCCAAGCCATGGCTGATACAAGTTCATGTTCAGCAAGAAATCATTTTTTCTTGGACCAAATTTTTTAGATGGTAAGGTTTTACGCTCAAATGGACAATAGTGGAACAATAAAATGATGCCAGTGTCCATCTTACTAATGGCTCCACTTCACAGTTTGGTTTTTGCAGAATATAAAGTATTTGAAAAATATGACATTTAGACCAACCCTTCATTACTGTGTATTTTACATTTTGCTTTTAGCTTTAGTTGGACCGTATTCTAGGGTTTCCATAATCAAGGGGCAAGTATAAATAGTTTACCACATAATATGGCTTAACCTAACATCTTATTTTGTTGAAATTCAAATACAAAACCTAAATTTTTTAGCCTTGGGCACTTCTATAGCTATATTCCATCATGTGAAAATTATGCACACTTTGGCATGCAGCCTTACTTTCCAGCTGATGCGGCACACACAAAAGCCTTACATGGAATCTCTCATGCATCAACTCTTTACTACCTAGGGAATGGCATTTTCTTTTAAGTTAGATGTGACTACCCCACAAGAAAGGAAGAACCCTTGTCGAATTCATCTCCTGGTTTTCCTTCTCGTGGCAGCTCTAATTCATATGACATGAACTCTCTCTTTCACGTTTGACATTAAGCTATTTTCAGTAAGGGGCCATAACGTGTTTCTTATTCTACTATTTCGCAAAAAACTGGAGACCTTTGTAGACGATACTAATACAGCACTAGTAGCATGAAGCATCGATGCCCCAAAAAGCACAACAGCTATCATCTATCACATAATAATCTGCTTGTACAAAAAGAAAACTATCTAAAAACATTTGATCAGCCAAGCAGAAAAGTTGGTGCAACAGCTAATTTTGTAAATCATAGATTCATAAAGGTAGATCATATTACATGATCCCATACTTCTGATAATTTTTGGAAGAAATGGAAAGTTTTCTGAGAAATGATCAACATGTCCTACGTTAGTTATTCTTAAAACATGTATTGATTTTTCTGACCTACAAAGTAACATTGAATGAGCATTCGTAAGCATGTTCAAATTCCATCCCAAAAAAAAATATATTTTTGAAGATTTTTGCACCATTTTTAGCCTTTAACATTATCTATATTTCAAAGTTTCATTCTCTCTATTTCTAAAGGGAGTGAAGACATCATGACTTGCCATTTCGAAAAGCCTAGTTGAACGACCAAAACCGCAGAGCAAAGTACAACTGCAAACATGTGCCATAAAAGGTTTCCAGAAGTTTGCAAATTCAGTGACTGATAAACCTGCTCATGAACAAAAAGCAGTTCATGTTAGAACATTCATATCCAACTTTGACTCTGCACCTAGAATGAGATTTTAATTTAAACTTGAGTGCTAGATATCATTCATGAGTTGTCAGTTCCAGAAATAAAAAAACTTTCATGCTAATACCAATTTGAGCTGCGACAAAAGTGCAACAAAATCCACACATTATCACACCAAGATAAACATTAAAGAAACTAAAATTTCTTCAAAAGATGTCCCCTAGAAGGGCTAGTAACTTGAAGATAAACCAGAGAATTCTTCAAAAATTTAAAATGTTATGCAATGTCGGTAAGATATTAAAAACTGTAAGCCAATTATATGACCCAATGCATCAGAATACTCAAATTTCACTAATTTAACTAATGGTTCAAAAAAGGCATGCAACAAAGATCGATATTGCACTACCCTTTTGTAGACATAGTAGGAGACTTCAAAGAACCTTCTACTATAGTTAAATACTCAGGAAAAGGAATCTGATAGAACTTCGTAAAATTTTTGAGGTCAGTCACTCAGGACAACGCTTGTTTGTACTGCTACCATATAATGTAAGTGGAACAAGGGAATTTAAAACCCCTTCCAAAGGTGGTACAATACAAACTTTCTTGTAGTTCCAAATGGTAAGATTGACTGGTGATGATGAGACCAATTCCTAATGAGATTGATCACTTACAAAAATGTCACATGGTTCAGAGTGTATAGAACGTAGGTCCAAACGGTTTGATTTAGAAGTTATTATGAGATCAATTCTGGGAGACCAATCACTTGCAAACAATGTTTGATTGCATGACGTGCATAGAGCATAGACAACCTGAAATTATGTATCCCTGCAATATTATAACTTTACTTAGACTTACAACAGTTTCCTTTTGAGACATACAAATATAACACAACAGTACATGGCTACATGCTTAAATGGCAAAGCAAGGTTACATTGATAAGGCAACTTAACTTCATCATTTCATAAATCAGTATCAAACTGAGGCAAAATATCATAGTGCGATGTTGTATATAACAGGCTACTTACACTTGTCAAATAGACTTACCACAACCAGTGGATGACCTCTTAAACCCTATTTTTACAAGTAAGAGTAAGGATGCAATAATGTACAAGGAACCCTTACACTTGTCAAATAGACTTACCACAACCAGTGGATGACCTCTTAAACCCTATTTTTATATGTAAGAGTAAGGATGCAATAATGTACAAGGAACCCTCGCTGAAAAAACAACATATATCTACATTTATAAGAAGAGAAGACCAACCAAAGCCTAAGAGGATATTCAGAGGGCAATGAGGGATGTAACATAAGTGATGTAAAGAGATTGAAAGGTACCAATAAAAGAGAATAATAAATAACAAATCAAGCATAGTGAATCCCAACCTGGAGGTCATATACATATTAATTAGAAGATAAGTCGAGGACCAACATCACACTGTATCGACATGCCCTATACATGATCTTCTTCGGAGATTGACAACATTCATAATCTAAAACTTTACCAGACAAAAAATATTGAACATGGAACATAGATATCTACCATTATTGATCATACGAGTAACAATGGTGTGTTGAACATGTGAAAAACAAATGGATCTTTGGGTTTGTTAAATTCCATCCATTCCTTAAGTCATTCTATGTGTAAGCTGCTTCAGAAGACTCTGTGAATGGATGGTGATAAACAGACCAGATCAGGGGTTATGCTTCCTTATTCATGAACTTTGTGCTTAAAATTTGACATCCTACCCTGCACGTAAAGAAAAATGCAAATGATAGATACATATTTACATCAGCCTTCGCTTGACAATCTAGAAGTAATTATGTACAGTAAGTTTTTATACATTGTTCGCAATTTCTTAAATATATAATATGTATGGAAACATATCATATTTCTAATATAGATTTGTTTCTTGAAGGCCAATTTTTTGAAAAGGTTTCTTGCAATAAAACAAAATTACTTGCATTTTGACGCAAAAAATACAGCATACATGCATTTGGCTTTCCTTTCAAGTACAATGAGCATAACCCTTCCGTACAATGAGCATAACCCTTCCTTACAATAGTGCCACTCAAAACGAAATCAGACTGACCATCGCATGCAGGATTTTGGCCATTAATGTCATGCAAGATTCACTATTTTCGGGCTTACTTACTGATTCTTCCCACAGAGTCACAAAGTATGTCATTCGCCCCCAAAAATATCGCAAAGCACGCAAAATGAAATTCAGTAGGAGACAAATTAATTCAGAATCTACCATAAGATAGATAATTCACCAACAGACATGCATTACATAGAGCAAATAATGAATAGACAATTAAGTAAACTTAACATCACAAGTAAAATTGGAACTGTTGAGCATAAATAACTGCTTAATTTTCAGTTAATGATTTGCTTCCGGCTGCGATTAGAATCCAATTTAAATGCACATTTCGATTTAAAAATTGGAAGAATTTTTATAGGAAGTAAATTTTCCTGATAACAAAGTCATCTTCTAGCCGCAACAATGTTATGAACTGAATTAGGAAAAACATCGAAGTAAACATACCATCTCACTAAGCCAATGCCGAGACAAGCTCGTAGTGGGAAGCAGCATGCAGAAAACGATCAAGCAGGCAACCGGGACGTAGTCCTTACTCGAATTTGCACAGCATTTCTTCCAATATGCCTCTTCGAGCCCCGGAGCATTAAATTTCAAGGGAAAAGAACACAATAGCATCGAGCCGCTCTCTGGAGTCCCGGCGTACCCGAGCTTACTAAAATTAGAAGCTTCCATCGCCACTCTAAGCTGCTCATCCGCTTGCCGTTGGGCCTCCTGGGCAGCATCCCTGGCCCTCACATAAAGTTCATGATCCTTTTCACTCTCCTGCACATTGATATTATTCATATCCATAACCCTCCCCTGCCGGAACGTCCAATCGTAAAATGTAGCCATGTAAAGAACCCCACAGTCAAAGGAAGTTTAAAGGCGTTACAAAATCAACGACTCCCCTGCTTCTGCTGCTCTTTTAAAGTCGGCCCAGCCCTGGCGGCCTACCTTTGAAAAGGCCAGCTCTTTCTGTGGACAGAAAAAAGCTTCCGCATTTTTTTTGTTGACCGTAGCTAGTACAGTCAGTTCCCTCGTGCTCTGGCGGTCACCACGGGCAGCCGACCGCCGACCGCCCACCGCCGATCGACCGCTGATCAATCCCCGTGGCGACCTCGAAATCCCCAGAGCCCCACAAAGAATGTACTGAGTTCACCAAATGTTCCTGCAACCGGCTACACGGGCCCCCAGGCCGCTCCACAGGCGCCTCGGGGAAAGCGAATCTGCAGAGGAATGAAGTTCTGCAACTGCAACTACCCTGCTCCAAGAACGGCCCTGTATGGGTTGGCTACTCACCAACTAATATCCTCTTTCAGCCATCATTTCATACAACTTCATCCATTCAAAACTGCGATGTAGGAATGAGTCATGGCTTCTTTTGCAGTTCGACTAACAGATTGACTAAATTAAAAGCCTTTTTTTGCGATGAAGGAATGATTCATGTCTTCTTTTAATGTTCGGACAACAGATTGATCAGATGAAAAGACCTTTTTGTTCGCCGCATTCTAGCTCAGGCCGTCGGAAAAGGCGCAATCTTGTTAGTCAATAGAGAGAGCCCTCCAAGAACATGCTCATCCCCTCGATCCGCGCGAAGAAGGCCCGACATCTCGGGTTCTGAGACCTGCTAGGGCTTCAGCCCTACGGGTATCATCCTTTGGTTTCAGAGCTAGGGTTTGAACTTTAAAGACTTGGGTTCCAATAGGGAGGGTTTTATCTGTACGGTTACAAAACTATAGTTTGAATGCCAGGCCGATGAAACCAGGACTTCGGCTTCGAACTCCGCCAACACACAGAACAGAATAATGTGATTTTTGGCAAAGGACGAGAAAGCTCCGTTGACCGGTTTCCACGATTAGATGTGTACGTGGATACCCACGTGGCAGTTCTCCAATAAGTTTTGCGTTTCCCTGAAGGATACGGAAGGAAGGTTTGTAACTTCGTAGGCTAAATTGACACATATTGTGATTTACTGCTTACGTGGATATTAATATCAGCGTTTTTAAATAATTTCGTTTCTCAAGAGTTTGTGTTTTAAAATTAATGGGTTAGCGAAGCCCGCTTTTTTCTTTTCCTTTTTCAATTTGGTAAATAAGGATATATTTATTAAATTATAGTTTTAATTTTTATTACTATAATATCAAGATTATTGAAGTGAGGCTTTTGTGATCTATAATAGTTGTAATAAGAACTTCGGCGTAAATCACAAGTAGAAAGACTTTTGTCGACGTGAACCAACCAGTGTGGTTCATCGTCAGGACAAGTTGAAGAAACAGATCCAGCTT
>APFE030128540.1:130407-173177 GCA_000404065.3 Pinus taeda | reverse complement strand
CCATAACCGTTTCATTGAAAAAAAAAAAAAAATATTAACAAATTGTTAAACAAATCATTTTGAAATCATTTTTTAAAACATTAAATTCTATGTGATTATTCTATGTAAAAATAAGATTATAGCAATTGATTTGTTTTTTAACTATTATAATTTTTCTTTTAACTTATACAATATTTACTTTTAAAATAAATATATATATTTTAACTTATATAATATTTAACTTTAAAAATAAATTATATATTCTTTAACATATCAAAAAAAGTTAAACAATTTGAGTAAATATTGCTAACTTTGTGCTTGGTCGCAGTAAATACTTGGGAATTCATTACATTTCATCATTTTCAGAGGATCCTTCGGAGAAGATTAGTCTATCGAGACTAGAAAACTAATAACTAAAAAGACAACGATATTAGTCAAGCATACATAGATTCTGAAAAATTGAAAGAGCAAAAATGCAAATTTACAATAAGCTCCCATTACAAAAGAAAAGATATATTTTCATCAACTGGTTTATTCAAGTCGAAATGAAAGTTGCCATAGGCTAGGCCTGGAACAATGCTTATAGAATTCTCGTTCCCCACATCATTGCCATTGATTTTGAGATTTTCAAGTTGTCTTATGATGGCATCAATCTCTTCATCTTGACGAGAAGTTTTGAGTTTGAGGGACTGAAGCTCCTTAGTGACAAATATTAGAAGATTATCTTGTTGGCTAGTTCACCATTTTAAGCCATAGTTTTTACTTGAAGAATCTTCAAAGGATTGATGCTTGCATTACTAGGAGAGTTTCTAGAGGAGCTTGAAGAAATGAGACTAGAGGACATGGCTAGCAAGTTTGAGAGGCAGCTGAGAGGTGTTCAAGGGGGAGCAAAGACAATGCCCCAAAGGTGATTGCAAGCAAAAGAGAGGAGGGTTTGATGGGTTAAGATGAAGATAAGGCAATCAAGGGGAAGGGGAGAAGAAAATATCGGAGAAATTCCAAAATTGAGAGCCAGAGTGAGAGCAGGGGGCACCTGAGGTGGTATGGAAAGGGAGACGAAGGGGGTGGAGTGGGCTAACCATAATAGAGCAAGGGGATGAAAATGATACCGAAATGTAACAAAAAGATGCAAGGTATACAAGAGTAAACAATTCACCACATAGAGATATTCAGGCCAAAATAAAATATGATGAGGGCACCAAAGACATATCTTAAGACGCCCAATTCCATCAAACTATTGGATGTTGAAACCGTCCCATGCACAATCTTTGTTGTTAATTGTTGCAGAAGGTGCACCCCAAAGAGAATTTCACCAAATGATTAAGTTGCAGGAGTGGGGGATCCAAGGTCTCTCACCACCAAAGAAAACAACTTTGTCAATCAAGAGCGGCTCATTACAAATCAACTGGGAGCGATAACAAGTTGACACCACACCTCCTGCAAAGGGAAGGAGCTAAGGAAAATCGTGAAGGTAAGGAGAGGGGGACTTTTGTGGAGGATTTGGAAAGATAGTAAAATGAGAGGGGTCAGACCAATAAATTTATCCATGAGGAGACAACCCTCCCATGTTGTAACACCTTCTTCCCACATCTACCCAAGCTAACTGGTCCACCAGGGTAAACATGTGATGAAGAGTTACTATGATATGATTCAACTTCCCATGTATAGTAAAGGAAGTGGAACCAACAAGACAAGACCAATCTAACCTTCCTCGGGAGCTACAAAATCTTCAGGAGCTACAAAACCTTCAGGAGCTAACCAACCCCTCCAGGTGGCCAACCTCTAAGAGAACTTGATGTTTTGTTGAACTAGACCCCCAATAGCTCCCATGACAAGCCTTCTATGCGACTGGGACCCTCCAATCACTCCCACAACAAGGCCTCCATGCGAAGGTGGCCTTTTTTAAGCAGTTATGTGCCAGCGACCCCGAATTCTGTGCCACTTTTTAAGGGTCAGGACTTAGGCCTCTGCCCAGAACTTCATGAAACTTCCAGAAGTGATAAATAACAATATGACAAGGCCTCTAATACAAAACTTGAACAAGGATCTAACCTGACAAGGCCTAGCCAGGACAAACATTTCGTCAAACACATCATGAACATGTAATCTACAGGTCATATAAACACATTTGAGGATAAGGACTTCATACTTATCTGAGAATTGTTAAGAAGGTTTGATGCCCTTACATAATAGCTGCATTATCATCAATTAGGTCATACATTCATTATTCATTCATTTACTAATCAAAACATGATGAGAACCATAACTCAAGTCTGTCATAGACTGTACTTATAACCAATAGAATAACATTAATAGAACGTCCATTATAATCACATAATAACAAAGCACATTTACGCATAATACACAAGAGAAAAACAGATCTTGTTACCATATGCAAAAGCCAACCAAGCCAGGTACTTCCACATACCACTCGACCATAGATTGGGCTGAGCCAAATTTTTCTTTTAGCCAATCACCCCCGTACCATATTCTAAGCATAAATGTGGGACTCACAAAATAACCAACTAGGGTTTCTCAGGCTTTACCTTATATCCCCCCAATACCCATTAAGGATTCCTAGACCTGAAACCCTCATCTATACAACCAGGCTTTACCACAATCCCACCAAGGGATTCCTAGGCCCAAACAGGAAACATACACTACCAGGATTTACTGCAATCCCACCATATACCAATCCAGGGATCGCTGGGCCTATACAAGCATGGATGCCTCCGGATCTTTCCACCTAAACCATGAGGAATTTGTCTGACTCCACCTCTAGATTATCCCGCCATTCATCAGTCGAGGGTTCCTAGGCCTAATGAGGCTCCACCCTTTAGGATTTACCATGTATCCTGCCATTCACCGGTTGAGGATTCCTAGGCCTAACGAGGGTATACACAATAGGCTTTACCGCAATCCTACCTTCACTGATCTAGCGTTTCCTAAGCCTTATGTCTCCTCCCGAGACCACTCCACTCAGTTTCGAAACCATTCGGCAATCCATCTTAACCAAGTAATAGAAACCCCATCACACCGTGGCTATCTGGAAATGGCAAGGCAAGGCTGAAAACCACTATCACACTTGGAAAAACCCATGCCAATGACAACAAGAGAACCAAAAAGACACATGCATGTACCATGCATGCTAAAACTAGCAAGGAAATCATACATGCAACTCAATACCTACAAGCAATCCCATTGTAATTGCTAGATCCTGCTCTTCATTACTTGATCTTTGATTCCCCTTGCTTTCTTTATCCTTTCTTAGGTTTTCTTCCTCCAATGCTAGAATGCTCCAAGAATTCTCTAAGTGTCCAAGAGTATGAGAGAGAGAGAGTAGAGAGAGAGCTCCAAAAATGAACTAACGAAAGGTTAAACTGACAAAAGCCATGAATTGATCCTCATAAGCCTTTTTATCATTGAGGCCTCTATTTTCTTCATTTTCCATTATTTTTCCTTCACTTTCCTCCTCATATGCAACCTACGACCTTTCACCTTCCTTTTCTCCTAATTTCCATTATTTTTCATAAATAAATGCTAAATAATGCCTCTTTTCCTTTTCAAGTGTCTTTTCCATTGCCTCTGCCAATTTCCCCTTAGCCATAATAAACCAAATGAACACCCGCTAGGATGTTTTGCCCAACATTCTACTTGGAATAAGTGTCCCATGGTCGAGGTTATTATTTTTCCTTTATTAACTTTATTACACAGATTTTTAACTTGTGGTTGTTACACATGTTAATCCCATCTCATCATAATTAAGACACCAAACGTTAAATCGCTTTGGAGTCATCAATATGAAGGGTGGAGGGGCAGAGCTAGGCATCTTGTACATTACTTTGCAGGGATGAGCATGAGGAATTATAATAATGTCCCACACATGAGATCTTCTTTCTACTATCGCCACGACATCAACCTTCATGGCCTTTGGAGGTTTATTTTTTTTATTTCTTAAGTTCCAAAAATAATTCATTTGGGGGTAGGGGGAAAACATAAGGCAAAAAATAGACATGACTAACTATGGTATTGGGTGTGACTCCTTGTTGCCATTGATTTCTTTCTGACCTTCAACCAATAGACATACTAAGTTTTCTTGGTAATTAGCCTCTAATTTTTTATTCTAGAGGATGTGAAAGAGAGAAAATGGGGAGAGGAGGCTAAAAGCACGGTTAATTCTTTTAAAGAGGAGATTAAGGAGATTAAATCTTGAGTATAGGTGCCACTATAAAATTTTGGATAGTGATCATGGAGTCTCCCAGGATTATTAGGTCCAAAGTTCCCCTATCGCGAGCCAAAGTTAATCTCGATAGAAGGCCATACATCTAGGCTTGGTTGTTGGTTTTCTTACCTAGTCCCCATGAATATTTGGCTACAATTTTTACACTGGGATTAGTGAGAATCCTTCCCCGTCCTGCCACCCCTAATATATAAAAAATGTATTGTGATAAATATAATATAGGGGAGATGTTGTAATAGAGTGCTAGATTTAAAATTAAGTTAAAAAAAAAAAATGTCCACCCATTATGGAGTAGATGTTGTAGTGAAACATTCAGTCAAAAAATAATAATAATAAAATATAAAATTAACTCAATTAAAGAAGGGTAATAAAGATAATAAGTTAGCAAAATTCAATTTTCTATATTGTAATTTCGTATTTATTAATAAAATTATACACAATGTCTTTAAAAATTTCATAATATGCATATTACACTAAAAAGAAAATAATTAATGATGATTCATATTGTAACAATGATATTTCAAATTTCATGTTTAAATTTAGTTAATTATCATATAAAGACTTAATACTTACAATAATCTCTATCTATATTTACATATAACCTATGTTATGTTTATCACATTAAAAAATTTAAATTAAAGGACTATAAAACATGTCATAAGAAAATGTCATCCATAAATTTATAAATTTTATAATTATATTTAGGATATGTGTATTATGAGGATTTCATAAAATTAAAAATAAGAATATTTTCATAGAGAGAATATGTTAAAATATAGATGTAATATAAATAATATTATAAAGAACCAATATTATGAGGGTGTTAATAGAATTGAAAATAATAATATTTTTATGAATCAAGAAGAATGTAAGTTTGCTTGGGGTTTAGGTCACACTTCCAACAACATTGCTAATCATATGCCTTATATCAGGGCTTGAGGCAAATTGTGAATATGGGAATTCGAGAGGCGATTGTTTTTGGTGATTCCTTGAATATAATTCACCATTTACATTTAGGATCTTTCTCCTCAAATAAAAAGTTAAGTCATATTTCAAGTGGATTTATCAGTTGTATTAGTCTATTCCTATGAAGCAATGTCTCCATGTTCTCGGATCAAAAAACTCCAATTTTGATCACATGGATAATTTGGGGTCAAGGTTAAATCAAGGTGAAATTTGGTGGCAGAGGCAAAAGGGGTATGTCCCCCTTCCTTAACGGAGGCAAAAGGGATGGATGCTTTGTAAATTTTGGTTTTTGTTAACTCAATATTAACGATTGTGTAAGTGGAATATTGTAGATATTGTAGTTTTTTGTTCAAAAGTTTCAAGGTCAAAATTATGTAGATGATTGTTGATACATACTCCATTCTAACCATGTCCACTCGTTTCAACTTACTTATGTAAATCATATATTCAAACTGAGCTTTAGCTCAATGTCTTTTAATATAATAGTTATTCTCGATAGTTGTTAAAAAAATTTATATGTAATTCAAATAATATTATAAATAATCAACTTAGATCCATCTTAAATCCAAATCTACTAAAGAGGGATCAAGTCTCTAATGGTGCAAAACTTTTCTCAAGTTTTGTACTCAAAAAGAGGTTTGCAACTTAAGAGATTTGATCCCTCCTCGAGCCTAGTAGTTCTATAGTTAAGATGGATCTATATTGGTATTTTTAAAATGTGATTGGTGAACAAATTAGAAGTCTTATTGAATTCTCGAGATATAATGCCATGTGTATTGAAGAGTACTTGCCACTTTTTTGTTTTAGTATTATATTGTGATTTATGAGTTTCAATATTCATGCCAAGATTTCCAAATATTTTGTTGTTAATTAATGATTAAATTATTAATTGTTATAATTATTATAGTTTTGGTGTCAATTAATATTATTAGTTGTTAGTTAATTATATTAACTCATTATTATTATTTAATGAAGACACATTAAAATTTGTAGAGAATCATTAGTCGGAACTATATGATCATAAGGAAAGATTTAATTATCGTCGTCTAAATCTTCTATATTTTGGCCCTTTTCGAGCATATTTTCTTGTCAATTTTGCCTGAAATCCAACAAAGTTTTGAAGGAATTATAAGTTTAAGCTATATATAGTCTAAGTGCTACATGGGTTTTTTAAGGTGTTAAATCTATTTATGCATTCAAAAATTAAATTAAACAACATAAAGATGATTTTTCCAAAACAATTGTTGTCAGATTATGGCAAAAAATCCAACATGTAAAAGAGTTAGATTGTGTTGATTTAATTGGATTTAGAAATTGAGATTACTTGAAGTTATTTCATCTTTGTTTTCTTCTTATATCATTGTATCCTTATCTTTTGCAAATTGCTATTTTACTTTTTATCACATCTATTATTAGTCCCTCTCAAAATTAGCATACATTTATATTCAAACTTATTTGGGAGGGATTACGCTCCATGCAACACTTGTTTTATTATGGCATTATTGTTAAACACAAAATTTCTCAACCATAGTTCACAATTATTTAGTATTTAGTCACTCACCATAAGAATTTAAGTCCCTTTGTCTCTAGCTTAATGGAGGTTCTAAAATTGTTGGAGTTATAAATTATGTTATTAGACATTGTGATCTAAGCTAATGTTGGAATTACGAATTCCTAATTTTTTGTGTGTGATAATATTTGTAGTTTTTATGATTATTGGTCGTTATTAAGTAGAGTTTATCTTTACATAAGGAGTTTGTTATATATTTTATGAGATTGTTAAATCTAGTTGAATTTGAGAAAATTTCACCAACTAGTTGGCTCTTAGTTTGGTGTGTAGTTGAGATATCCTCTCAATAACTTGTTAGTGTGGTTAAAATAGTGCATCTATCTTAAGCCAAAGTTTGATGTATTTATATGTAACATTATTTTATGGTTTTTTTCCCTAGAGAAAAAAAATGTAATTTTATTAATGATAACAAAATTATATATTGCATATGCATAACACACTCCAAAAGTGTATCACAAAGGTGATCATAGATCTTGTCTAGCTAGCATATCAAGACTAAACCACTCATATATAACTGTCTAGCTAGCATATCAAGACTATATTACCGATATATAATTGTTTGTATCAAAAAATATACGTAATGGAAATAACTCTATGAAGCACTATCAAGTACATAAAAGCATCTAGATAAACATGAACCTAAACATTAAGCTTAAAATAATTGTTGTGTTCCTGCATATGTCAAGTCCCCTATGGCATTAGATTAAATTAAAAATCTAGGTATCATCATCCACAAATCTTCTATGAAGGGTTTGTGGTAGTACTTGGAAGTGTCCCCATATTGTTGTTTATTGATTTTCCAAGATCCCAAAACTTGTTGAGTGCCCACCTTAGATAGCATGTATGTTGCACCGTTCCTTTCCCTGTAAATGTGTTTGTAGGAAATCTGGTTAAATTGTTGTTTGAGATGAAAAACCTCTTCAAGGATGGGCCTCAATGTGTGAATATGACAATGTTGCACCTCATTAAACTAGTTCACAATGAGCATGGAATTACCAAAAATCTCTAAGGAATGTACATATTTTTCAATGGCAAAGAGAAGGAGGAGTTTTAAGTTGATCAACTCCATATAATTATTTGTGCCTCTCCCTAAACCACTCCAAAGTTTGAAAAAATGATTATCATTGAGATGGAGAACAACCCCCCCTTGCAGAAACCTCCATTTGAAGTCTCTCCATCAAAGTAAGCCTAGGGAGAAGTTCTATCAATTTTCTTTGCTTCAATATTTCGAGGAGCATGGGATATTTCTTTTGTGGGGAGGAGATCATAATCAACTTAAAATTTTTCATCCACATGCTCAGGAATGGAGAATTTGTCCTTGAAAATGGCTTTGTTCCTAGCATTCCATAGTTCCCAGTAGACCAAGGGAGGATGGTTTCTAGGCTTCTTAGGGTATATTCCTTGATCATTTAAAAATCGTATCTTATCTTCAAGAAGTTGGAAGTCAACACCATGACCAACCCATGGATCTTTGCCAAATTTTAACTTCTTACCATTTCCAACGTTCCATGTGAGCCCATCTTCGACCATAGAAAAGGACAAGATCATTTCTTTCCACATGATCGACACAATTGACCTTTTCTTATTAGGATATCCCAGCCAATCATCCAGAGAATCCGGAAATATGTATTTTCTAAGAGCAACAACAATCCATAGGGTGTCTATGGATAAGAGCCTCCATCCCACTTTGGTTGCAAGGGCCTTAACAAAAGAGGGAAGACTTTTTATACCCCATCCACCCCAGGCTTTAGGCAATGAGGTCTTGTGCCTTTTAAACCAAGAGAATATTTTTCTTTCTTTACATCCCATCCAAAAGAATCCATTGCAAAGTTTGTGGATCTTATTAAAAACCCCAATAGGAATCCATGCTACTGACATCTAGAAGACCGACATAGCTTCAAGAACAAATTTGATGAGGACTAATCTTCTAGCTCGTGAAATCCATCTAAAACACCATAACATATAACCCTCAACACAATTTTGGTATTCAAAATTATGTCTACTGTCGAGTCTCCACTTTTCTATCAACTAAAATGTATAATTTAGTTTTGGTGCACTAGTTTATGTACAATTTCCAACTTTGATATTAATGCCAATACTAGTACAACCATAAGTCTTAGACTCTTCACTGATGCAATTATGGACATTAGTTTGAGTATAGTCTTTTGCATGATTTTTTTGTGCATAGTGTGTACTTAGAAACGTTCAACCTCAACACAACAATTCATAGAAGTGTCTATTATAGACATAATATAGCATTAAATATGTGTCAATAATCATGGAGAAATAATACAATGTGCCTAATGTCATTTACATTACAACCATTTTCACTTAGAAATTAGAGTATCCAGTCAGCATCAAACCCAACAAAACATACCTTACAGACTCATTAATGCATGGTGCATCTACTTATCACATGGAAATGTCATCATAGCAGATGGTGACATACACAACACACAAGACCCAAGTGTCATTTCCATGGTATGTGTTATCACCCCAAGAAACTCACCTAGGTTGTATATCAGTGATGCTCAGGAACATTACAAATTCAACAAAATGTTGGATAAAATGATGGATGAATGAAAGAAATGCTGCACATTCAAGCCAGATAACCACTCCTACTATGACTAACACCAGACATGAGTGAACACCCCCAAACTACAAGGCTTTCAACCACCAATTACTCACAGCTTAAGGTAAAGGTGATAATGAAGAAGACTGATTACACCAGCAGATACACAAAACCCTGTGATGGCCAGCTGCAACCAGTAAGGAGGTCTGTAAATCTATTATCTAATACACAGACAGGATGACAACTCTCTGGTATTAAAACAACAGAAACCTGCAAGCAAATTCAATGAAACATGCTAAACTCTAACATAGAGGTGGGATGACAGCCCCTTTGATGCTAAACATTCACAGCACATGAATTAATGCAAAATGGGCACAACCTAGAACATATAAGAAGTGAAAGTGAGCAAATGACAACAAAAGAAGCTTGTATTAGCTGGAAATGAAGACCAGACGTTGCAGGTCTCACAGTATTTACAGTCTCTAGAAGTTGAAACTTACAACATACTAGCACTCATCTAACACTCATCAACTGATTACATCATGTCTTTGGGTATATATAGAATCTGTTTACAAAATATCTCTGTGACTAAGCATGAAGGGGTCATAATGGACCACCAACCACATTTACAATCTAGATAAGGATTGCAGCTGCAATTCTCAGAGCTTTAATGGACAAATCGGCCTGTCTAGATCGTCTAATGTCCTTTTCTGGCAGCTGGAATGAATTATAGATTGAACACCATGCCTAATAAATGCTCTTCACTGCTCGAGGTTGCCCTGTTTGTCCTCGGCCATGCTGCTGATTAATTGCAGTTGTTGGAGCTTTAATTGTGCAGGGTACAGGTAGCTGATCACTTACTTTCTCCTTTGGGAGCTCAAGACAGTCAGAGGAATGAAGATTTCATAATGGAAGCGTGAGAAAAAGGCGAAAAAACACTAGCCGTTAGATTAAACAATCGGATGGCAGAGATCCATCGGGAGGAGCTATCAGGAGCGGGAGGCGAATGACAATTATCGGGTGGGAGGACAGTTTTGGGAGGCGGGTGGTATTCCCCGCATTGCCTTTGGGCCGTGGGCGGTTTCCGTATAGCGGACCACGATCCAACAAAAAGGTGCCGCATGGCTTCTGCGACTAGCGGGAAACCACATTCCCGCGCATTAATCAGTGCGCAGGTTGCAGCGGGATATGACGCGACTGCCGTCGGATCTAACGACGGACGGTCAGATGAAAGAGGACAAGCGTGAGGATTATCGCGCGGGTGGAGAACAAAGATCGTTAGATCGGATACGATCAATGATGGAGATCGAAGAGGGGGTTATTTGCATAGTTTTCCCACTATTATGACAGGGAAAACGGTTGGTAGTTAAGAGACAGGGCTACACGGGCGCAGATGAAAAGGTAGCTAAAGATTTACCACGGGAATAGGGGGAAGATGGGATTTCGAAGGGTTTTGCAGGAACATGGCGAAAACAGTGAATGAAGGATGAGGAGAAAAGACCGCTGCGAGCTCCCTTTAGCACTGACAATACTGCCAAGCTATCATTGACCCACAACTGTTCAAAATTGTAGCAGAGCTAACAGTATGTGTGAGAATTATCATTATATGTGAAGCCATTGTATTGCATGAACAATTCCAAGTTAGCAAGGAGGGCTCTAAAGTTTTATAAAAGACTCTACATTACATATTATAGGGCATAATACTTTCCATGCATTTCTAGTCAAATTCTTGACCATTTGTGTGATTATAAGCCCATTATTAAGCCCTGGATTTTGTGTGATTACATTTTTATTGTTATATTCTTAATGTAGGCTAGAACCTGTCATGGTACCATTTTTTTTATATTTGTATCCTTTGTCTCCTATATATATACACTAAGAAGACCTAGTTTTAGGATCATCATATATTTCCTTTTTCATTGTATTGATTGTAAAAGGAGGTTTCCCCCTCAAATTGAACTCTAATTATTGGTTTCTTATCATTTTTAAGGTGCAAGGATCATAACATTTGGTATCAGAGCTTTTGATCCTAGGGTTTTGATGCTTCAAATAGGTCATCGTGGAATTTTCACTATAATTTTTTTTCTGGAAGATTTCAAATGGTGAACTCTGGAGAATAGATATAATACATCTCAAGCAATCTCTAGTTCAAGTTTCATATCTTGGTTCGTTGTATTTTCATAGATATGGTCAAAGGAATTTAGTGTTTTTAATGCTCCTAAATTTTGTCTCAAACTATTCAGTCCATAATTTTCTCTATAACATGTTTTTGATGAGGCTTCATAACATGAAACTTGGACCATGTTGAGATGAAATCATGGTGAAAATTTCCCAATGTTATAGATCTTGGTTTGCTATATTTTTAAATTCATGGTCTAAGGAAGTTAGGGTTTTTGTATGCTCTAGAATTCAGTCTCAAACATGCCAGTTTGGAATTTGTACTATAGATTTTTATTTTGTAAGCCTTCATAAAGTGAAAATTAGTCCATATTAAGGAGAAATATTGGGTATTAACTAGTTCCATTTTTATAATTTGGTTCACTATACTTTGGGAGTTATACCCTATGGAAGTTATGGTTTGTGAATAATCATGAAACATATTTTGAACATATCAACTTGGTATTTTTGTTATATCTTCTTGTCTGCAATTTTCAGACTATGAAATATTCAGGAATTTTGGGAGACATATAGAAGCACCTCATCTATAGGTTCAATAATTTGTTGAAAACTAGGAAAATACTGAGAGGGGGTATGAATCAATATTTTATGACCAATTTTAATTATTAATACATGAATTAAAATATTCATAAAATGACCATGTAAACAATAAATAAATCACACAACAACATTGTAAGCATCATACACATTTGAAACACTAATTTTTATGTGGAAACCCATAAAGGGAGAAAACCATCAATCGTCTTTTTAATTTTGATGAAAAAGCAAGCACCAACTTTTACATCATATTATGCCAGCACCAACCCGTAGGAGGATCCAACCTCTTTTTATTTGCAAGCACCCACTTACAGGAAGCACAAACTCCAACAATTCACAGGCACCAACTTTTTGATATTTTTCGGGAACATACCTGAAGGAGACACCAATCCCCTAATAAATGAGGTAGATATTTGCTTTGAAAAGTTCTTATGATATTTTCTCTACCACACTCTCTTTGTTTTTAATCCTCTGCACTTTTCTTTACAACAACTTTATCTTTCACCCAATCTCCACCTATAACCTCTTTTTTGTCCTTATGTTCTTTGTATACTTCATACTTTTGGCATTTAACAACTTTTTCACTATCTTCTTATGTCAACTATCTTGCTTTATCTCTCGTGTTGTTAATTTGATCTGAACAAGAGCAAAAATTCCTCGTTACAACTTGAAGCATTGGTTTTTTATATCAAACTCTTATCTTCAACTATGTCTTTTTGCATATTCAAATATCAGGAATTGAATCACTTCATACCATGTCTTTTGAAACTCATTGATCATTATGCAACACCATTTTTTGAGCAAAAATGAAATGCCAAGCACCAAATTCATTTTCACACTGAATGTAGTACTAGATATTTTAATATGCAACACATAATGTCGAATTTATTTAATACACAAAATCACCAAATTTCTAGAATACATAACACCAAATTTCTTTATAGAACGCCAAAATTTATAAGCTCCTTGAGGTCAACCCCTTAGTCCATAGGCTTATATGATATAAACCAAGCTCTTGACTCAAAGGTGCTAACTATTTTGATAGTTGTATATGGTATATGGGTGCTTTGAGCTTTGCCATAATGCAAATTATCTACACCCTCAAGATTTCTGTTATGTGATAGATATCATATCCTCTGGAACCTTTCCACAAATTGGAACCTTTATACATTGCCTTTGATATCCATGTGTTTTTTATTTGTGCATTTGTCCTTTGAAGTCAGATCATGGATACTCTAGATGGATCTTCAAGGAATCTGGTATCCGGGTCAAGGAAATTAAGTAATTTTTTCTTTGTAGTTGGATTCCAAATACTTCAGATGGCTCTTAAGCCTATTTTGGGCCCACTACATGCATAATTAGACTTTATCCAAAAAATCATTAACATAGAAAAATGTTTATAAGCCAACCCCTTTAGCATGAATCCCAATGCTTCAACACTTCCCTTGCTGATATCATTATTGCCACTAGGATACTTATGAGTGGTGCCATGTATTACTCAGATTTGGTCCACTTGGCCACCCAAAAATGCCAAAATTGCATACCACATGTCACCTACCATGTCATCATTCTGACGTCACTACCACATGTATGCCAACTCATTTTCCACCTCATCCTCGTCATACAATAAAGTTCTTCCATCTATTGCATTGCCACCTATACTTCGTATGGGACTAAATCTGGGGTTCTAGGTGTTTTTCTTTGCTTCCCCTTATAAAAAATTAAAGGGGTAAGTGTCTTTATTGATTTGGATGTTTGATATTTTCCACAATTTTGGATGGCCTTGATATGTCACACTTCCTAGATATGTCTAGATATTAGGTATCTGACTTATTTTAGTTGTGTAGAATTCTGCTTTTGTCGTAGATTTGTCAAAAAGTTTGGATGTATCCGAATTTCTCCCGAAAGTCAGAATGTCTTCAAAGACTCATATTTCTCCAAAAATATGGATGGTCCCATATATTTTTTGAAGTCCCATACTTTTTCACTATTAAATCTGCATGTACTTCAAACCTTGGTTTCTCATCAACCCTTAGGAGTTTTCATAAGTTTTATATACCACTAGAAGGGTCTCTAAGAGGACTACACAATGAAACACTTAGTTTTCTCATTTGAGTTGAGGCATTAAGGCAAAAATACCTTCAAATCTTCAAAGCTATAACCTCCAAGCTCCCCTTGAACTTGACATAAACAAACAGTAATGGTTCAAGTTTGACATCAATGACAACCCTTGACAACTTTGACATAAATGGAAGCACCTTTCTCAACATAATTCCATTTCAAGAATTGGACATGTGGCACACTATACAAGTTTTATTGCGGGAAGTGGCCAAAAAAATCAGCAAGTTTTGCAAAAGTTACTATAACTTTCAGTTGGCACATCAACTTTAGTTCACACCTGTGGAATTGCAAGAATTACATATCATAGTATTTTAGAACAAAGTTTTAGATCCATAAGGCCTCAAATATCATAGATATATCAATAAAGCTTTAGTCATTTTGATATTCTCCAAATTAAAGTATGTAACTTACCAGTGACCTAATTGTTCATTAGAAGATCCCATTTTTTGTTTGGTTGTAATAAAGAGGAGATATATTATTATTTTCAAACATGCCTCCAAAGAAAGCTACTACACCAATTAAATCTATTGATGGCCCATCCTTGGCTCATGAAGAAAGTGAAAATTTGGAATTTAGGTTATCATAATTAGAGAAGAAAGTTAATGAAATGGATGGCAGTATGTTAAAAAAGGTGGATATTTTAGGTTCTCAAGAAAAACTTTAAAGAGAAATGGAAAATTAGATGAATGAAAATAAGGAAGGAATAGAAAATAAGATAGAAAGGATAGAAATGAAGATAAATGAAAATTATAAGAAAGAAATAAAAAAATCCATAATTTCTATGGAAAATATTCTCTTGGAGAGCCTTCCTAAAAGGGATGTGGAGATCTCCCCCATGGGGGTGGATGTGCAAGGGATGAATGAGCTCAAGTGTGGGTAAGCCCACCACCCCACCAAATCTACAAGCTATTAAAGAGGGGGGTGGCATGGATTGCCACCCCCATGTAAAAGCATGTGACTGCATGTCAAATTTAGACATGGTTTACCATATCCTGGAGATTTTTTTTTCATTCCAATGTGAAGGAGTGGGATTTTAAATCCAGAGAATGAATTATCCTGACATTGGTGGGACTATCCCATCCCTTGCAGAGTATACGATTTTTAAAATGTGAGGTTGGGCAACCAAGTAACTAGTGAGCAAGTTGGAAATTTTCGAAATGGGATAAGAAAACTTGAATTCATGGAAAGTCTATGTATTTTTATAGTTATGCTTCCCTATTTCTATGGATTTAAAGAGAAGGTAGCAAGCTCAAGTAGGTGAATAAAATTGATGTGTATGTTGGGTTGAAGGCTACAATTGGAGATGAGGTGGTTCCTCTAATTGGTGTGTAAAGTGTCTGCAAGACCATCTTAGGTGGTAGCATCCCGGCCTGGTTAGCATTAGTTTCCCTCGGTGTATATTACCAAGTAGCATTTATACCCTCACTACATGTGGTTAGTTTTGTGGGTTGTGTTTATCTCTAGTTTGGTTTGTGTTCTATTATAGTTAATTGGATGGGGAAGGTGACTATTTGGTTTAATTTGATCTTGATAAACCTTTTATTTTAGTACTTGGTTGTCCATATTGGTTTGACTAGCCCCTATCTAAATGACTAGACTGTATGCCATACTTTATCCATACACAGGCTCTTATGGCCTCCTTCATTCTTGTTAAGCTTGGTTATCTATCTATCTTAGTGGATACTAATTCTCTGGAATTCATAAACTACTCTCAGAGCAATCTAATATATTAAGCCTAGGTCTATTATATCTTCTTCCAAGGAGCTCTTATTTGTTTGGTATTCATGGTACTGGTGGATTGATTGTTTTTGGTATTGTGATGATTCTTTGTTCATGGGGGTTAAAATACCTTGTCAACACATGTGTGGCCATCATGGGGCTAGAGGCCATGGCCTACAAAGCTGGTCATGTGTTGAGATGCAGGCCCAGGAGGCAACATCTGCCTACCACTTTGAAACCTTTCTGAGTATGAGGGAGGAAATTCAAAGGCTAGAGAGGCATGTTCGTTAAGATTGACAGGTTTTTTCAGATTCATAATTAATAGATGAGGTTAGTCATTGACTCCTTGACCCTGGCCACACCTGGTGAAGGGAGAACCAATACATTCATGCCATTAATCTCCATTGGTAGTTAAAAACTCTGTTGAGATGAGTGCTAATGGAGAAGCACAAAGACAAAAATGACTTCATCTCCTTCCTGGATGATACTCAATGAAACTAGTGGAAAAGGAAAGCAAGTCTGGATAGGTTGGAAGCTCAAGTAGCTCACATGGAAAACACATTCAGTGTTAGTTCAATTCTGCAATGCCTTCTAGTATGAGTGTGCAAGGCCCAACCCCAGTGACATCATTGGACTCGTGATTTGGATACCTTGTTGTCGATTATTTATTTATTATTATTATTATTTATTTTTTTACTTTTTGGTTGCATAGTATTTTATGTTCATTTGCTATATGTGGTATTTTGTATAAACTTAGTACTATCATATACCAACCAAAAAATTTGGCGTCTGGTATAGCAAAGTGAGGTCGATATTCTTGAAAAATGGTTGTAAATGATGTAACTTGACTTTTGGAGGAAAAAAAGAGGGATGTGGAGATCCAAGGAAATCTTGAAAATAAGGAGAAGCATGTTGTTGAGAATCAATCTCATATGGGGAGTATGCTATCAAAATTGGAGAGTACAAATGCATAATCACATAACCATAATCATGAATTCTCAATCTAAGATTCACATCATCAGTGATTCAAGTAAACACTAAGGAACTACTACATTATGAAGATTGATATGAGGAAATATGATGGTAATGACTCTGTGACATGGATATGTCAGATGGAGTAATACTTTGATCCACACCAAGTAGTATCCTTGCAAAAGGTAAATATTGCATCCATGTTTTTAGAATAAGACAAACATATATGGTATCTATGGCTTTGTGAAAGAAAAAGGATATTTTTATATTGTGGTCATATTTATAGAAGATTTGATGTCAAATTATGGGGATATTAAGAGCAACATATTCTTTAGTTAATTGGTAAATCTTCAACAAAAATGTCATGTTACAGAGCACATTCAATAATTCCAAAAATTGAGTCTTAAAGTAAAAAATATTTTAGAGGATAACTTGTTAGACCTATTTATGGGTACTTTAAAGGAAAACATCCAACATGAATTATGCATCTCTTAACCTAAATGTTTAGAGCATGTTTTCAGTCTGGCAAGGAAAGTTGAAAGTAAAAATATGGCCACTAGAAAATTGTCACTAACAACTATAGAGAAAAGCATGTTCCCTTTCCTAAACAAACAACATTGAATCCTCAATAAACGTATGAAAGAAGATCAAAAGGACTATGTTTCAACTACAAAAACAAGTGTTTAAAGGGCATAAATTCAATGAGAAAAAAATATTCTACATAGACGGTGAATATGAAGAAGATCAAGAAGTGGAAACTTCACAAGATCTAGAGCTAGAAGAAACTACTCCAACAATCTATTGTCATGCATTTTCTGACATCAATACTCCACAAACCCTCAAAATAGAAGGATATATCAAAAGGAAAAGGGAAATAATATTGATTGATTCAGATAGTAGCCATAACTTCATCAATTACGAATTGACAAAAATTCTTAACTGCTCTCTATATCCAACACCAAAATTTCAAGTGATGATTGCAAATGGAGGTACCATAAATTGTTCGGAGAAAAGCAATAAGATTAAGCTAAATATGAGGGATTATTTATTAGTTAGTCCAATGATTGCAATCCAAATTTCTCGTGTTGATATTTTATTAGGGGTCCAATGGTTATAATCATTGGGAACAATGGCCCTTAATTTGTAAGATCTTTTCATAATTTTTTTCTTAGAAGGAAAGGAAATTGAGCTTAGAGGTATCCAAGGGAGACCCAATAAAGTGATAAGCTCTAATAACATGTAAAAATTGCTAAAAAATAGACACCAAGGTGTAGTTACACAATTGTTTTCATTATATTTTCAAACATATATATCCTCTGATCCAATGGATCTTCAAAAAGTTATCAAAAATCATGCTGATCTATTTGGATAAATGTCTAAGGGTCTTCCACCTATCTGAGATCATGACCATGTTATTCATTTAAAACATGGAAGTGTACCACCTAACATTAGTCCTTACAGATATCCACATGCGCAAAAGAGTGATATTGAACGTATGGTTCAAGAAATGTTAGAGGAAGACATTATTCAATCTAACTGGAGAGCTTTCTCTTCACCAATGGTGATGGTTATCAGAAAATATGGTTTGTGGTGTATGTGTCTAGACTACAGACAACTCAACAAAATGAAAATCAAAGATAAGTTTCTTATTCTAGTCATTGATGAATTGTTATATGAAGTGCATGGAGCAATTTTCTTTACTGAATTGGATCTTCATTTTGGATATCATCAAATCAAAATGAGGAAAGAAGACATTGCCAAAATCACCTTTAGAACACATGAAGGTAATTATGAGTTTTTTGTTATGCCATTTGGACTTACAAATGCACCTTCAACATTTCATAACTTTAAGAATTATGTCCTTAGAATATTTGTGCTAGTATTCTTTGATGATATATTAATTTACAAAAAATCTTGGGAAGAACATGTACAACAAGTTGACAAGGTTTTAAAACTATTGAAAGGGTAGCACCTATAAAACCTCCAAGGGTGTCTTTGGGGTTTAATTAGTGGATTATTTGGGTCATAATGTATCACACGATGGTGTTGAGGTGGATCCTAACAAAATCAAACCTATGAGGGAATGTCCAATCTGAAATACATTGAAGAGACTCAGAGGATTCTTAGGATTGACAAGATATTATCGCAAATTTGTTAAGAATTATCGTCTAATAGTAACACCTCTAACAAAATGATTGAAGAAGGAAACATTTTGTTGGACAAAAGAAGCAACTAAAGAATTTTAATAACTCAAGGAGGCTATGTGTACAACTCCTACCTTGGTGACACATGACTTCACAAAAATATTCATTTTGGAGTGTGATGCCTCGAGTCATGACAATGGTATAGTTTTCATGCAAGAAGGATGGCTTTGTTACAGCTCTATAGTGATAGGATTCATAATTTTTGAATTGGCTCAGGTTAAGTCTTGTAATATTGTACATACCTTTGCTTTTTGCAAATGTTTTCCATATTAAAATTAATAAATGTAAAGAGGGTATGTCCTAAAATAAATATCAAAGGACAAGAAAAATAAGAAAGGATCAAAAAATGAAAAAATATGAACCCCAAACAAAAAAACAGATCATGAAAGTGTGCAAGTCCAAGTGCCACTACTCTTTACTTTATTGTCTTAAATAATGGTTGTGTGTAGCATGTGCCACAACCCATGATAGTCAAATTGTTTAATCTTGACTACTTCATGCTTTGAATTTCATGTTTATAGTTAGAGAATAAAGATCTAACCAAACAGTTTAATCTTGGCAGATTAGTAGATGGGTAGAGAAATAAAAGGAGCTCATCAATTTAATCTGAGCCCTTGGAAGATATAAGGTTAGAAGTAGATAGTTTGTTTCATAAAAGAAAATGAAAGAAAAGGGTTTGCTAGCTTAAGTGCACCCAACAAAGTGAAAAAAAAAATGTTAGGGTAAGTAAAAGGGTAAGTAGAAGAAAGGTTGTAGAAATACAAGATATTTGAGGCATAAGCACATTTAGCATGTTTAATCATGTGTTTTAGTGTGTAGGAGCAATTGTGAAAGAAAAAGGATGCTCATAAGCTTATTTTCTTAACTCCCCCCCATTCCATTTCACCCCTCACTACATACTTACTAATTTCCCCTTTACCCCCTCATGGCTTGTGAAAACACCATTTCCCTTAATTTTGGCTCCTACCCCTTGGTTTCACACATTCCCTAGCCAATTTACCTTCTAAATTCACCCCCCTTCCCAAAAATCCTTTTCCCCTAGTGTGAAACCCTTTTCCCCTTGGAAAAATCAATTTGCCTTTGATTAATTCCCCTAAAAACCCCAAAAAACACACTAAACCTCTTATCCTAACTACTATTTCCCCCCGCATTACTTTATTAATCCTGAAAATTCACTTTTACTCGTTATATTCCATAAAACCTGCATCACTTTATTAACCCCACATTTATACAGTGATTAATTACACTTAAGGGTAATTAACCATGGGCCCCACTAAATCCCGACCCCATCTCCCACCGTGCATCTCCACCACGGGATGACTGTTGGATCGTCCACCCCTAGATCCTATGGCCCTCGCCCATATCACGCCCGCTCACTACCTGACCTTTACCGGCCCGAGAGCACGAGATATTGGCGGTATTGCTCGGGCCCCCTTGGGTTACGTGGTGGCACCATGCTAATTCACATGCTCTCAGGAAAATACCGCCCGACCCCATAAGCGGTGCGATATCTCCCTAAACCACCTCCCCACCCAACATAAAAACCATCACTGTTCATAAAAATATTTCCCCGCCAATTTCTAACCACTCCCGGTTAAAAGCCTAAAGAGCCCCATTTTCACTCTTTTCATGCATTTTTTTTCTGCGAAAGAGTTCTAAGCCCTCCTGCATCCCCAACCTTTTCCGACCAGTTCTGACTACCAATTGCAGCCTAAAGAAGCTTCGGAAACTCATTTCAGCCATCCACAACACACCTGAAGCCACAAAAACTTTTGCAACCACCATTCAAAGACCAATTTGTAGCCCTGACCATAAATTCCAGGTATTTCGACATAAAACCAGAACGACCCTCTCAGTTTAAAATGTACATAAAAATTCATGAAATAATTGATTGAATTTAATTGAATTCCTTTAAATTGAGAGTATTCCCTCTCCTAAAATACCAAAACTCCGACTTGCAAGCTGCCAATACCCTACCCCTGTACTAGAGTTATCAAGACTTTGTTCCCACAAACAGTATAATCCCAATTCCCACATTTTATCACAAAGATGGCTGCCCCAACCTCTTTGGATGTCATACCAGTGATAACCCCTCATTTAGACATTGACCATTTGGCCCTGATAGACAGGGATTCTCAAATTAAAGACACAGCCACCCCAGGCCACCTTCTGAGAATCCATTGCTGGGCCAAGGATAGGTTCCTAACCATGTTGATGATATAAACCTTTGGGAATCCAATTTGCCCAAATATAAATTCCCAGACATAGTACATTTTTGTCATGCCTATTAAGTTCCAAGCCATAGGGCTATTGAGGCACCAAACCATGAGATATTATTCACCATCACTATTGAATCCATCAACCAGATGCTGCAAATCCAGCCTAGTCCTAATTTGACTCCTTTGTCCATTGGAAACTTGTTGGACCTATACATCACACTGGGCTCAGACAAAATCAAACAAATATTCCATAATTTCATCATTGAGGAGAAACATACTCCTAAAGACATTCCACCCTATGTTGCCACTATTTTTTTAGAGACTGGCAGGAGAATAATCACCATGCTCTCATGCATCCTAGGATTCACATCAGATGAGCATGTGGATGAGGTCATCATGGCCTTCTTATCCATTTTCACTCCAGGCAAGCCTGTTGCTGTCATGTATGATTATGCCCAGTTCATTGCAGACATGATGCATGAACAGTTCACTAGATTTCTCACTGAAAGAGTCTTCAAATACTTTTCAATGTTGTTTCATATGTTCTTGTATTATCAAACATATAAGTTCCGTTTGAGGATTCATAAATTGGACACCAAGGGAAAGGAAAGATCAGTCATCTACTAGACACCCTTGGTCCACAAGTTTTCCACCTCATTCACCTACAAAGACTTTATAGACTCTTTTGTATACCCAATTATGAACATGATGACTTCTAAGGCTCAGCCTATAATCAACCCAGATATTAAAAGAGTACTACAATTGGCTAAGAACAACAAGGTGGGAGATTGGAACTTGTACCAAAACCACACAAAGATCATGATTAATGGTTGTGAGCTAGCCCCTACAAGTTGCCCAAGTACCTCCCAATGAGGATATTTACACTTGAGTACTTTAGGTAGATGATCAACTCTGATGACATCAACTTCCTAGATTATAGGAAGAAAACCCAGTTCAAAGTGAAGAACCAGATGGGCCTATTTATTTGCAACAATAGAGAAGATGGACAAGAGGTCGACAAGTTACTTCAACTAATGAAGTTCAAAAATAGTTTCATCTAGCACTATGACCCTCATGGGGTCATAAACAAGCTCAGACTCAAGGTTAAGTTGGCAGCCTACATACACCACCCAAGGCCTCACATTGAACAATTTGCTAACTAGGATGAGTAGGTGGAGAACACCTTGATTGACATGGACAACACTGTTGTGGACATAGAGAATACACTTATTCATTTGGAGAGACAATTTGATCATAACTTTTTCCTACAAGTTCCAAAACAGGGAGGGCCAATGAACATTCCTCCAGTCATACAAACCCCAGTAAATGAGGAGAAGAATCCTAAGAGGAGCAGGGATGAGACATCTAGGTCTTCCATGGAGACCATTGATGAGCTAATGGAGCCAACCAAGAGGCCCAAATTGAATCCGTCTTTGAATAGGAGGATAACATTGCATCAGAAGAAATCATTGACACTGAGGCAATGACACAGAAAGGCAAAGAAGCAGCTGCATCAAAAGAGACACAACAACCCTCAACATCCAACACACAGTAGATAGACAGCCCAGTATGGAGATTTCTTCCTATGTCAGGCCAGCTGACAAGGAAAGGGACATCAAAGACAGATTTAAAGAAATCAAAATGAGGAATGAGAGACTGAAGGTAAAGACATATGCCCAATATCTCAAGCTCACACTGCCAAACCAGACTAGATTGATGTCAGCCTTTGACATCAAAGAAGGAAAAGTGTAGGTTTCTTTCTTGTAGCCCACTATACAACAACCAAAGACCTCAGTAGACTACAAGAAGACAAATTTTGAGGTCTTGGTCAGAGATGCTCATCCCATTGATCAGATCGAATTCCACAAGCATGCTGGAGAAATGATCTACTCCACCCTCACAACAAGGCCATGGTTGCTTACAAGTTACAAGATTCATTAGACAATGTGAAAACTCAATTCAAGTTGGAAAGAGCCTCTTCACAGGCTAGAGACGCCAGGATGAAATCCTTGGAGGACTTAGTTATTGAACTGGGTCATGACCAAGTGATGTTAAGGCCATAGAGAAGTTGATCAAGAAGAAGAATGAGGACATAATAGCCCTCAAGAAACAACTCAAGTTGCCTCACTTGTAACACCCACAGACAAAAGAAGTCCTAGAAAGCTAGACCACTCATGAAGAGATAATGGACTTGGTGTTGCAACTGAATGACTAGTTGAAGGAGATGGAGAAGGAGTTAGATGACTTAATCCAACTCAAACAAGCTAGAATTGATAATGCTCCTGCAACTGTCATTCCAATAGTGACCACAGTTGTACCTTCTACTCTGGCAGCAGCAATGGCTCCCACTGCTCCAATGGCCACTACACTATCAACATCAACATAGACTACATCAACAACAGGATCAACAACAACGACCTCCACAAGTGAAGAAGAAAACAGGATGGTCAAAGAAATGGAAGAAATTTCCATTCAGACCAATGAGATGAACAAATTGAAAGAGAAAGTCAGCAGCCTTGAGATAGGTTGCAAACTTGCCCAGATCATGCATAAGGAAGAACAATAAAAGGCTGCAAGGATGAATGAGAGGATAAAGAACCTGGAAAAAGAATTGACCTTGACTGAACCAATAGGAAAGGCTAAAGAGCAATTGTGGGCCAATATCATTGACTCTGTCAATGATATTTGGCCATCCATCCAGGTCATATTTGAGCAGATAGATTTAATAAAGCAGGCTACTGAAGCCATTGAAAAGGTTAAAACAAATTTGGAGATATGCTAGAGGAAGCAGCAAGAATCATCCACTTCCTCAACTCCAAGAATAAATATGAATTGCAAGAGCTTGAGATACCTGATAGGGCAGTTACAATTTTGGAAGTCAAAAGAGTCCTCACCAAGAGGAATTTGATGTTGAATTTAGAAGATAAGTGTCAGAACATGCAGCTAGTTGTTGACAGGTTCATGGCTAAATTTGAACTTTTGAAGGAAAAGGGATTACCTAATACCTTAGTTATAAATGACAAGTTAATGACACAGGCAGATTACAACAAGAAGATCAGGGAAGTGGCCAAAGAATAGGTGATCACTTCATCTATGAAGGGCATGCCAACAGGCAAAGTCTTGTACCAAACTTTTGAAAACTTGTTTTACCTCCAACATGAGGTAAAACACCTGTTTATTAATAAGCGCAATTTTGCCAAATATACAGAGGCAGACGAGATATACAAAAAAATGATCAATATCCAATTACCAGATGAAGAAATATGGGAAAAACTGAATGAATTACTGTAGTAAAAGGACAGTAAATTATAAATCTATAGTAAAAAGTGAAACAACAAGATAAAAGGATATTGACAAGTCAGCAGGATTAAAGAGTATCAAATGAAAGAGTATCAGGTGAAAGATTAAAGTAAAGTAGAACATCTAGCATGAAGACCAAATAGGTAAGCAGCATAAAGGGCAAAAAATCAAAGAGAAAAGCCAGCAAAACCTTAATAACAAGCAACAGTTCAATAGTTGTCTCTATCTTCTTGTAAGAAGATATTCCTTTTTTCCTAGATTAGTTCTGAAAGTAGTTTCAGATATTTTGTAATTCCTTTTGTATAAATACTTCAAAATTCGAAGTATTAGAGGGGATTATTTTACATTTGTAGAGTTATTTTGATCTTGAACCTAAGGGTGATTGTACCATTTTCAAGTCAACAGACTGGAGCAAGTAATAAAAGCATTTTGCTACAGGATTCATGAGATGAGCCATTTGCAGTGAAGTACTTTCTTTCTGTGATTTTGTTACCTTTCTTATGTGTTTCATAATCTTAAATGTGTTCAAAATCTGAATGAATTAACTGGAAATATCACCCAGAATTTGTTTAATTACACTCTGTTTTGGACAGTTAGTCATTTACATGTTTTCCTCTGATACCCAGATTTGAGAACCCTTAATTGCTCTCCTGTCTCGGTTGACTTCTTTCATTCCTTCCAAAGTTCGGCCTAGGGAACCCTTAATTACTCCCTAGATCCGATTTGAAATCATTCACCATTTAGCCTTTGAGATCTACAGTAACTCATCTATCTTGCCCTGTAGACACTATTTTTGAACTCAATCTAGTTTTGTTTGTCTGACATTTGACTCCATAGCCCAATGGTACAAACCAAACCTCTGTTCATCTAAGTAAAGTGATCCCACCACCAAATTTCAAAACAAAACCTCAAGTGCAAGCAATCACTAGCCTAAAATCATCTTAACTAAAACAAACTTAAATTATAAAGAGAGAGCCCTCTCCGAGCATCAGGAAGGCTAGGTCCTGATCTCTAAAAGTGGTTTATGGTTACCTTTGATTTTTCTTTCTTCATTAACTTCAAAAGAAATATCAGAGTGATAATAGGCTCCTTACCTTTGAAAGTAGCGAACTTAAAGGAAATAACTTACTCAAACCCATATATGAAAAGGAAATGTTGGCCATACTACATGTTGTTAAGAAATAACATCCATACCCAATAAGAAGACACTTCAAAGAAAAAATGGATCATGATATTCTGAAATACTTCTTGCAGTAAAGACTATCTTCAAAAGAGCAACAAAAACATGTCACAAATATGTTGGGTTATGAATTTTAAATTATCTAAAAAAAGGGAAAACCAAATATTGTGGAAGATGCACTCTCAAGGAAAGAGGAAGACACAAATGGTTTACTATGTGCCATTTCCATTCCACAATCTAACTAGGTGGAGCAAGCAAGGATAGAGTGGTAGCAAGATGAGAATATATGCAATATCATTCAACAGTTACAGGAGGACCCTGACGCAATATAAAAATTTACACAGAATTTTTTTTTGTTATGGTATCAAGATGGTTAATGTAATAATTCTTAACTCAAACAGAAGGTCCTATTAGAATTACACACTTCTTTGATCGGAGGGAATTCGGGCTTCTTGAAGACATACCATAGGATCAAGAGAGACTTTTTTTGGAAAGGTATTAAAGAAGATATGCAAAAGTTTGTAGCAGAATGTGTGGTATGTCAACAAAATAAAGGAGATATTATCAAGACCTCGAGACTACTTCATCCATTAACCATACCAAGCCAACATTGGGAAGAAGATTCAATAGATTTCATTATAGGTTTACCCAAATCTGAAGGAAAGAGCGTTGTTATTGTAGTGGCAAATCGAATGAAAAGTATTACGAGTTTTTCTCTATTTCTTATCCTTTTAAAACAAGAATTGGGGCAAAATAATTCATGGAAACAATCTAAAAGATACATGGAATACCAAATATTATTGTAAGTGACAGAGATCCAATTTTCACTAGAAACTTTTGTATTGAATTATTTTCTTGTTTGAGTACTCAACTGGCTTACAATTCTTCTTAACATCCTCAATCTGATGGGAAAACTGAGATTGTGAGTAAATGTTTGGAAGGATATCTATGTTGTTTTTCATATGCTTAAAAGGCACAATGGGCCAAATGGGGGCCAAATGGATTCCCTTAGCATAATGGTGATAGAACACATCCTTCCATACTTCATAAAAAATGTAACCATTTATGGAACTTTATGGATATCATCCTCCATCCATCACATCGCCCTTGAAAGGGACTATAAAGCCCCAAGAAGTAGAGGACCACATCCAACACCCACGGGAAGTTCTCAATCTATTGAAGGACAACTTGGTTATGGCACAAAATAGGGTGAAACAACAAGTAGATCAAGATCATAT
Source organism: Pinus taeda (assembly GCA_000404065.3). Taxonomy (NCBI): domain Eukaryota; kingdom Viridiplantae; phylum Streptophyta; class Pinopsida; order Pinales; family Pinaceae; genus Pinus; species Pinus taeda. Next base: position 146,182 of record APFE030128540.1, on the reverse strand, counting down.
TGAAATGGAACTTGAAGTGGGGGATTGCGTATCTGTGAGACTACAACCATATAAACAAATTTCCCTCAAGCAAAAAAAGAAGTACAATAAATTACAATCTAGGTATTATAGCCCCTATAAGGTGTTGTAGAGGATTGGAAGCATGACCTACAAATTGGAGTTGTCTCCATCACCATAGGTATATCCATTCATCCATTTTTCTTGCTTGAAGAAGGTAATCAATGATAATATCCTAGTCCAAACTCTTCTACCATAGATTAATGAAGAAGGGAAAATATTACTAGAATTAGAAACAATTTTGGAAATAAGCATTAAGTCGCTGAGAAATCAAGCAATTTAATTGAGTACCTCATCAAATGGAAGAACCTACGAATGGAATAAGTGACATGGGAAGTTCAGTTTTTCATGTAGAAACACCCACAAATATTCAAGTGTTGAGGACAACACTTATTTGAAGGGGATGGGCATGCTAAGCCCTATATAAGCCCCATTTTAAGCCAAAAACCCCTTATTAAGCCCTATATATTGAATGATTACATTTCTATTGTTATATTTTTTGTTGGCTAGAACCCCTCATGGTCCCATTTATTATAATTGTATCCTTTGTCTACTATATATATATACTAAATATTCCTAGTCTTAAGATCATCAAATATTTTCTTCTTCATTGTATTTATTATAAAAGGAGGTTTACCCCGTGAAGTGGACTATAATTATTGGTTTCTTCTCATTTTTAAGGTGCAAGGATCATAAAAAAACTCATATATACTTCTAGAATTCTCTAAATGTACTATAAATGGGCATTAACTTCCATAAAAAAGAATAAAAGGGGCATTCTACGTTATTGTTTTACAAATTTTATATACAAGTATTATTTTACATCTCCCATATGATAATTGTGTATCTACCATTTGATTAATGAGATAATGATTATGCCATAAGATATTTTTGTCTACTAATTTGCTTAGTTTTTCTTCCATATGATTGTTGTTTCCTTATTAGTGCATCTTTATTTTTTATAAATGATTGTTTGTGTAGGTATTGCAACTAGCATAATGACCTTTTGCTCATAGCTTGGGTTACCTCTAACTCTATGTTCTTTATTACATAACTTGGGATTAAGATCATTGTTATCAAAGCACTTATGAAGAATATATTTAATCTTTTCATTATTGTGAACTTGTGACCAATGGAAGAAATGTTCCACACATTCGTGTGATAGTCTATCCAATTGAGCCAATGCATCACTTTAAAGTAATGTGTCATAACAACATTACCATTTACACCCCCAATAAGGGCCAAGTGTTGCTATGCTAGTTCACATGATGCACACAATAGGATTGAGCTTACTCAAAGCACAATATGGTTGGTTTAGAGAGCTCCCTTAACATAAAACGTGTGAGCAATAGAAGAAATGTCCCACTTACTTCACTCTCTTGTGAATGGCACCATGAAAAAACTTAGAAGTTGCTTAGTGGAACCAATGCAAAGAGAGGTGTGTTAAATCATTTATGTAGTTAATAGTGTCCCACAAAACGTAGCATCACACAATGCACCAAAATGAAGGGATCTCTTACATCTCCTTTATATAATCCAATGCAATATAAAATTGTGACACCTCACAACACTTGCACTCAAACCAACATTGATCCTATTGCATCTATAAAATCCATTATTGGTGAATCCTTACAAAGGAAATGGAATGAGATGTATAAGAATCTTGTACAACTGATATGGAGAGTCAAGCCTCTTCCTCCCTTTTCAATGTCCAATAATGGTTTCTTTAGAGTGAACTCACCTTTCAAAGTGTGAATTAACATAAATATTTTTTTCTTCCCTCTTGAAGAATTGATATAAATTCATTGAATGATTCATTGCAAACGTTGAGGCTTACTTTTTTTGAATCATTTCATTAATGAAGATAATATAACCTTCGCAACATTGAACTTTGCTCAGATTGCACTCTTTGGTGGTAATCACACATTAAACAATGTGATTATTAAGATCAATTAATCTAAACCCAGAACCCATTTCTTGAGCTAATGTGTAATATATTTATCTACTTATCAAGAATTGTGATTATATATACATGAAGTGGAAACAATGGTGTTCATTTCATTTTGAGCTAATTCTTCAAAAGCGCACAAATGGGATTCATAGTTAAATGGCTAAACTAGACATTTATGGTAGTCAAACCATTAAGGTATTATTGTGCCACAATGAATTAAAGCTTAGCGTTTATATAAAGATGAGATTTTGAGCATCAACGATGTTAGACATGCTTAATGGTTTGTGACAAAGATGAAAGAAAATCTATATAATAGGAATTATACCAAGGAAGGTTCTACAAATAAGTATAGGAAGGATTCTAATGACAATCTTTTTCAAATAAAAACTAATGCAGTTTCCAAGGAAATTGTGACCTTTCTCAAGAGAAACATTTCCATCCTCATAACAAGGGACAACATTCGAAACATGGAAGAAAAAATTAGTATAGGAAGTAGTGAACCTTTAATAAATCATCCACACATTATGATGAAGAAAATTGGTGCACTTACAAGACCTTGATGAGGCAAACTTCGGATAAATTCTTAATGCTTGATGAGGGGAAGCAAGTGTTGGAATTTGAAGTAGAAGCCTTTCATTTGTAGTTCTCATTGCAAAAGGAAACTTTCCTTTGGTAATCCTATAGATCCAAGATTAGAGAAAATCCATATTTTTCATTCGCAAAGGTGAGTGAATGGTCAACCATTATATTTTCGAGTGGATGAAGTACACTAAATGTTTTTAATAGCAATCAAAATAGTTAAGTGGCATTACTACACTACACCCATACTTGTGCACACACCATTTTTACATGAATCAAGGTAAAGAACACACATCATGAAATAATGTAATGTCAAATTGATATCAAACCTTTTAAGGATGAAATATTGTTTGACATTCAGGCACCTATGGACATTTATAATGTTCTATGCTACAAATACTTCATGTGGATGCAACATGGCATTTGTGAGTTGCAACAACATAGCGGGATCCTTGATATTAGTGATTAATGCTACTAGGTACCAAAGGTTCTTCGAAAGTTGAAACTCTCTAGCATTTATACAAGTAATGTTGTAATTAACAAGTGTATGGCCATTAAATGTATCCATGATTGTGCACATAGTCCACCAATTTAGGGAGACACACTATGCGTTGGGTAGGGAGACACTTCTTGTTGGGTAAGGAGAGTGTCCCTCTTTGTAACCACAAACCATGGCAATTTGTGTAGACTTGGGACAAGATGTATATTGCATGCTAAATGAAATGAATGATATTCGCATTGTAGTTTAACTCAATAATTAAGCATAAGTATTTCTTTATGAACTTATCATTAATTTTCATGGTGGTCCTCCAATCAACATAGGTCTCACATAATTATGGATATATGTATCCTAAACCCAAGTAACTAATTGCAACTATTTGATGCAAATCAACACTATATTCCCATTGCAATTTATTATGCCAAGGGTGATGTGATTTTTCAAAAAGGACCTTTGTGCTTTCAAGGAGTTAGTGAGAAATACTAGAAGCTTACGAGGGAAGCACACTGTTTGCTCCAAACTAGAGTACACTTGCAAAAATTAGTGCAACCACAACACAAGCTATAATAAGATCAACTTAAAATACATGATTTTCAATGTATGATGCAATAGATTAATTACCTAAATCACACATAAGTGAATTCATATATTAAACATCCATTGGTGCAATAATATTGGGTGACATACTTAATGCCACATTCTCACTAACTCAATAAGGATGTACAACAAGATTTTAATAACATGAACCCTGATACAAAAAACAATGAATCTACCAATTAAAAATTATTAAGGCCATTTACAATTGACACGGGGAAAAGTATTACAAATCTAGCTACGAATGTACAAATATTTAAATTACATAATACAATTAAAATGATTTGAATTGGATCACTATATTATTTTGCACCCATCATGATGTTGTCAAATGGAAAAATTGTTGGGTTATGTGTTATATTCTTCGCATGACTATCCCTATAACCATAAAATGTGTGATGCACAACAAGGGGGGGGTAACAACCTAGAAGAAAAGGGAGGAGGGGCAGTTTTTTGTGTTTGTTTTTGGTAGTTTTCAACACAAAGTTCTTCTAAAAGAAGTTTTGTGGTGCATGGTGGTTTTTAAATTTTGATTAAGGACTACGATTGTATTTTAATCCAGGTTAAATGTATTGGCAGATCATGGATGCCATGGGATATTTATGTTGTATTATAATGTTGTACAAAATAATATATATTGAAAAATATTTCTATTTTTCCCGGTTTTTGGTTTCTAGGATAAAAGCTTTGTGTTTATGTGTGTTTTTTTCCATTGCACCTTTTATGTTTTCTTAAGAATGTATTTGCAACAAGTAATTATACACGATTAAAACCTACAAAAATTGGAGAAATCAACTTACAAGACCATTTTTAACAATGGGTCCAATTTGCAAATAGGGGTTTTAAACCTTCTAAAAGAAGTTTGAGGCATTTCTTAATTTTTTTGGTTTCCAAAAAATCTCACTTATACTGGACCTGCTAATCTATTATACACTCATATGCCTTTCCAACAACGTAAGAAAGACCTCAAACATATTCCATATGAAAAAATTATGCCACTTGGAAGTTGACCTTCTTGTTTTGACCACCATGACTCGATAGGATGCCATGTCAACCCCCATTATTTATGGAATATGGGCTAGCCATGTGATCATGATGAAGAAGACTCTATAAGAGCCAATATTGTAACTCTATCTAAGAGTTAGGGTTAAAATTAACCACTAGTTTGCTATCATGTTGTGTTATAATCTAATCACTAGGAGGAAAAGGGGTTCCTATCTATTGGAGTGTATTTTGTTCCATATATGAGTAGTGTAGCTGAGAGTGGATAAGGAGAGAGAAAAGAGAGAGGGTTGTGCACTATAGCAACCGATGGGTCACAACTCTCACTCCTTTATACTTGCATCCATTTCCTTTCAAAGAAAGAGAGGGCAAAGAAACTTCACCTTCTAGTTAGGTTTTCTCCCATAAAGGTTTCCGAGATCATATATTGTGTTATTATGGTTATGAGTGATTGTATATTTTTATATTCTCTATTTTCCGCATTTTATATATTGCATGCATAAAAACAATAACTTAATAAATCTAGAAGCCTAAGGAAAATAACCCTCATAGTATAGATTTCGGATTTAATTTTATTCAATTTGTTGAGATGAACTATCCAGTGGAATATCCACAAAAGTTTATGGATCATAAAGGAAGAGTAAAAGTTGGAGAAGGAATTTTATCTATCATGAATGTTAGTCATTTTTGCATGATTTGTTGAGTCATGCATCCATCGCAATATGTGTATATAGTTTTTCTATTCATATATGACAAAGGTAGTGTGGTAAGTTGCACAAAAAATATTAACATGACGAAACTTATCCCTATGTGATTTGGTCATAATCAGAAAACTAAGTGATATGGAATATTAACACATTCATGGCATAACACCAATTGACATTATAGTTCAATATTAAAGTTGACTATTATAATGTGCATTTTATGTTGATGTTGCATTATTCTACACCTTGATGCAATGTTTAAATGTATGTGCCTAAAGTTAGATAAATTATAATTTAAACATCTCATTAGTGTGACTCAATTAGTCATGGAATAATTTGATCTTTGATTTCTTTTGAGATTAAACCTCCTTGCTTAGGAGTTTTCAATCTTAAGAAATTGTCCTATAAACTAAGGAAACATTTCTTTGATTTGCTTTAAGATGTACCATCTACAAACTCGGGAAACCATCCTTCAACGCAATTTGATATAATTTTAGGGCTCCCCATCTAGTTGATATATCTCTTTTGCACCATAGAATTGTGTTTGATTTCATCTTCACTCCAACTTATATGACAAGCTCTTTAGGAAATGACATGGAAAATTAACTTTCATCATAATCCAAGATCAATGGTTCATAGAAATTAAAGTGATATAAATTGGATGAATTCCTATGGAAATTGTTATATATTACTTGAATGTGTTCTTTGCAATGGATTTTATGATGATGTATGAGCCACATCTAAGTGATGTAAGTCTCCTATCCTCCTCCTTAGTGTTGTTTTTTAAGATAAGCATGGACTTTATCTCTTGCGCAAAATTAATGACCTATATCATGTTGCTCATGAAAGGCCTTATGCTTCTAGTAATTCTTATATAATTACTTTGAATTTGATCATGAATATTTTAGAGGTGGCCTGTGAAGCTTAAAACTTTCCCATGTGTGATTGCTTCATTTTTATTTATTTCCTCAAGGATAAGATCCAATATGGTTAACAGATCCTTCAGTAGGGATCCAACTTTAAAATGTAAGCATTTCTCATGTTATGTAGTTCATAATTGTAATTGTATTGCACATATGGGATGTTGGCATCCTATTTCTTTAGATATTTATGATTACATATATGAAACATATAAAGCTTTAGCAGATTTATAATTTGTGTATCCGCAGTTTGAGGATGAAAGGAAACATTCTAATACATTTTATATAATCATCTCCACACCATTTGAAAAAAAATCATTGAGAAATCTATTACTATGGTTAGAGATGTTTGATTATGGTAGATCAAAGTTCCCCCAAACTCATTCAAAGAACAATTATATTTCTTATTATGTTGAGATTGTTTTCCTGTATCATGATGAAGATTTGTTGAAGTATCCCACAATCAGCATCAATCAATCGATGTTCTCATAACTAGTCAATAAACCATTTAGGAAGTCTATTAACACTAAATTACATTTTCTTCTCATGAATATATGTGTAATGTACTTTCCCACATCCATTTTGTTGAACTTCATAAGCAATAGAGGGACAATTCCTCACAAACTTCACCACCATTTGCACCATTCTCCACTCAAGGAAATACCTTTACAATTATGTGATTACATTCTTCACTTCAAAGCATCATACACTTCCTTTGTTGTGAAAATTTCACCATTCAAAAATACCTTTACAATTTTGTGATTACCTTATTTTCTCCAAAGAATCATGATATTTCTGAATGGTGCACTTCTCACAATAAATGAAGTCTATAATCTTCTTTAGGATTAGAAATGATACTAAATTTGTATATGATTTTTTCTCCTAGCAAGGAGTTGAAATTTATTTCCTCTAGTGGGATCATTGCAAAATTCTACAAGATTGCATAAATATTTGCAAAGTACACAAGCTTCCTTGAAGGCACAAAAACCAATTTGATGAAACCACACATATATCATCAAATCCAATTTTTGATGGTCACAATAGGAAATCTAATATTATATCTATGTTTCATTTGCAATACTTTATCACAATATTAAAGCACTACAAATAAATAATCCAAGTTTGTGTGGTGTCAATTCTGCCTTGAATGTGTCAAGAGAAATATGATAGCACAAGTTATATATTAATATATATATAATATAATATATATTATATATAATATATATATTATATATATGTTGTGATGTCACTATTTTTTGGAGCTTTTGTAGTGCAACATGTCACCAATCATACACTTGACAATTCAACACAATCTCTGAAAAAATCTTAAAGTGGTGGTGAAAAGTCTAACATATTGCATCATAATTATGCCCATTTCATTTCCATATGCATCCAATTTGATCTTGAAGGCTTACTGAATGTCAAGTAAGGAAATGACAAGCATAATAAGTACAAATTTCTCAATCTTTTCAAAATGCATCATGTTACATGGCCTCCCAATTTAAAATGGACATGGTTAAACGCATTAAGTGGGTGAGTGACATGGAAAAAGAGGGCAATAAAATTTCTTAAATAATTCACCATTCCCATGTAACTTTACAAATTATACATGTTTTTTGACGATGGTTAATTGGAAATTATTGAAACCTTTATTGGATCAAAATACAATTCATCTTCACCGACACAAAATCAGAGATAATAAGGAAATGAAAACCCTTTCCTAGTTCATAAGATTCATTAAATACCCCTTTATAAAGTGTTTCTCTAATGTATTACCTCATTTTTTTAAGTAGATAGAGAATAAAAAGAAAACATAACTCCATGGAACCATACCCCTTGATTTACAAAAAAATCATCTAACACCTTAATCTATTTCATTAGTTGAGTGAAAAAGGAGTGTTGTTTCTCCAATTATCTCCTAAACCCATAAAACAATTGCATTATCTCCATATACAAGGTAAATAAGTTCTTGATTCCCAAATGTACATTTCATCATGTTGACCAATAGTTTCTCTATGTGAAATTCCACAAACACTTGATTTAGTTGGTGCAAATAACTATTTGAAGTATTATAAGAACATGCCATCTACATAAACAATCACAAATTAGTCAAGATATGCTCATAACATCATGTTCGTCATTTTCATGACTGCAGGGGTGCATTACTAAGACCAAATAGCATCACCAACCATTCAAATGATTATTGACATGTTTTGAAGAATGCCTTCCATTTATTATCTAGATTGGTATATATTTAGTGGTAACCAAACTTAAGATCAATCTTATTGAAGGGATTAGCTCCATGTAGTTGATATAATAAGTGGTAAACATCCTAAATTGGATATTGGTTCTTAACAGTGATCCAGTTATAAATTTAATACTTTGAACATCTTCTACATATGTCATGCTTGTTCATAAATAATACAATGGCATATCCATAACTAAGCAACAACTCAAGGAAAATGTTTCATTTATCCAACGAGACATGAACATTCCTCTTTATCTTTTAAATCTCCAATAATGAAGTCTTATTAAATGCCTTGTTCAACAAAACAACTCCTCATATAAGTCAATGGTTTGTTCAATCACGTGACTTAATGGCATCCTACAAGGTTCTTGGAATATCACTGTCTAGCTATTTTACTCTTTTGATTTCTCTTATCATGTTGGAACTACATACAATGATTCCTCAAGGTTCTAATATTAATTAGAAAGTGCAAATTTCTCTTATTTTTTTGGTCATAGAACAAGTAGAAAATTATCCAGGGGCTTTTACTAAGCTCTACACTTTAACAGTAGAAGTTGGCACTAATAGTGTTGGGTCTTTTGCATTATTATTGAACTTGGCCATCCTTAACTAAATGACATTAGCAGATAATGTCTCAAACCCACATGTATACATCATTGAAAATGATACCACACACATCTAATTGGCATTGCCAAACTCTTCTTTGCCAATATAATTACATAATATGTCAAACTTAACATTAAAATAATCCATAGAATCATTTATCTATAGTCCAAAGTACATCTAAAATTTGTTAGAATGAGGAACACATAGTCAAATGTTATCATCTTAGGCACCCTAGATATCTTGTTTTTATACCTTAACTTGTGCACTATTAAACCAAGTCAATACCAACTTTAGTCAACTAACTAAAAAAATAACCTATTTAGTTGAATCCCAAGATGACATTTGGTTGTTTGCTAACTATTTCTAGAAAATTTAGAGATGAGATGAACTTATTATTCCAGTGAGGGTTTTGTTTAAATATTTACCTTTATTACAACTTAAATGAATATAGTAGAAATCACTCTAATAGATAAAATCACTCTCAAATCCTTTTATGCATGTGTTTGAGTGTTTGATATGCATAAAACATTTATTTGGAGTGGATCATTATATTGTTAATATCCATCTCGAGGTATTCAAGGTGCAAAAGCTGAGAAATCGACTTATAGGAACAATTTTAACAACGAGACCCAATTGGAGAATTGGGGTTAGAAACCTTTTGAGGCCTTAAATGACATTTTTTTTGGGATAAAATCTTTGTTGCTTAAGAATTGCACACCATGATGCTATTCTACACTCAAAGAACTTTCCAACAATGCAATATTTGCATCAGTCAAAGTTTAGCTACAAAAGTTATGCCTCCTAAAAGTTAACCTATTATGTTTGACCACCACAATTCGAGATTATTCCGAGCCAACCCCCAAAACTCATGGAAAAAGGGGATAGCCACGTGGGGCATATGAATAAAAATCTAGAAGGGTTGAATTTTAACTCATGTTGAGGGTTGAATGGGTCAAATTTAAGACCTACTTGGCTATCATGTTTTGTTATAACGAGGCCACTAGGAGGAAAAGGGGTTCCATTCTATTCAAGTGCCTTTTTGTTCCATAGTAGAGAAAAGTAGTTGAGAGTGGATAGAGAAAGAGCATAATAGAGGGGGGTTATAGTATCTCACAAGCCACAAGTCTCATGAAACTCCATAGAGAGTGCCTTCTCCTTTGTACTTGCATCATTTCCAGTAAGACAAAAGAGAGTAAAGCAATCTCACCTTCTAGCTAGGTTTTCTACCAAAAAGGTATCCCAGATCATATCTCGGTGTTCATAGTGTTTGGTATGTGTTTGTTTTTCATTGTTCTCTAGTTTTTTACATTTATATATTACATGCATAGGTAAATAATCAATAACTAATAAATACAAAAATCTAAGGAAAAATCAACCCTCATAGTATCTATTTCATATTTTAGTTTATTTTTATTAGTTTTGATGTGATGAATTATCCAGTGGAATATCCACAATAATTTACAGATCAAGAATATGGTAGCCTATATTTTTAAATAGAAATGATGTTTCAACTTTTGTTGAAATCATATTTAGATCATAACTTACAATTGAAATAAATAATTATGGGTTACCTATCCCTTTTAACTCTTTGCATATACATCATAGCATGCATGTTTACGACTACCACTATTGAGGAACCTCATGCACATCAAGACCTCACAAATATTACTACCACTTTACCTATCACTATTGAGGAGCCATATGCACCATGAGACCCCACTTATCTTACTTGTGCATTAACTTATTATCAATCAACGCATTAATGTAATGTAATAATGACAAGCTAAAGAATAATTTCCTTTATAGAGGTTAAGGGACTAAATAAATTTATTTCCACAAATATTAAGGGTTAATATTTATGTCTCTTGCCACATTCAACAGTGGTTTGTCTCTTTACCCACGGAGGATTCATTGGGGGAGAAATACCATACCACGTGAATTCATATTGGGGGATATATATTGAAGAAAAAATGACATAATATATTGAGCATATATTAGGAGGTAAAGGGTTTTTATATTGGTAGGTTAAAAAAAATGAGCTCAAAGTTAATGAAAAAATTTAAAGGGGTATAAAAATTTTTGATGAAAAAGTGGATACCTACAATATTTAGTGAAAGTAGGTATTTTTTAATGGAGAAGGTATATTGGGTTCATATTGGTAGGGGGCTAAATAATGTTATTTTTAGAGGTATTTTCTAATATGTAGTTAAATGAGGTGTATTGTTTAGTATGCCACGAATGCACATGATATTTTAGAGGTTCATTAAGTGAATTCCTCGTGCTCTTACCACATTCAACAATTGTTTATGTTAGTGACAATGAGTTCTCCTTCATGAGGAGGCTAAAATTATTATTTCACTTGCTTATATTAGTCACAATAAGCTACTCTTAATGTTAAGCCCAAGCATGCAACTATAAGGAAATATCATGGATCAATCAACTAAATCTCCCACTAACAATTATTCAAACAAAATTACCATTATAAGATAACCACATGGATATGCCTTTCCATACCAGATGTAATGCAAGGTTTTAATTATACTAAAGGCATGCTTAAGGGAAAACTTTTCCCCAAAACTTGGTCATCCAAACCACTGGGTTTGTGAAACCATTTATTTTCCACCTTTCCATTGAAGTCAATCACATTTTCCTCCCACATATCCTTTGAGATCAACCATATTTTCTATCCACCTATTCTTCTTTTTGACTTTGGGATTATGTCTATGTCATCGTAATATTCCTAGACTCTTATTTGAATACATCCTATTCTTTGCTTTTAGCATTTTCACATCTTCTTATGCATTATTCCTTCATAAATATAAAGCCATCCACTATTCAAACCTTCTAAAAAAATATAGGTACCTTGGGGAATTGTTGATGTGATGATGATCAGGATTCATAAGGGTTTCCCAAACAAAACCTTCTCCTCATCAAACACTTCTTCGTAAGTGGCTTCATATCTCACTACTGTAAGATTCGATAAAAAAATCAAATTATACACTAAAACATACACATATAATATATATAATCATTTTCTTCTTCTATTGTGTTTATATTTAGCTCTCCATAGTGATAACATACAAACTAGAATTTTTTTACACAAATTTTGCTAGATATAGGGAAATCATCCTCTACATTCTTTTCTCCTAACTATTTTCTCTAATCAAACAAAATTTCAAAACATCATTCTTTCTCTTTCAACTTATTGTATGACCTCCCATTCAATAGAAGATCCTAATCTAGCCCATGCTCCATACACTCCTTGAATTAATATGTTCTTACAAGTTGGGTATGTGAACTAAGTTGGGTATGTGAACTAGGCTTTAATCTCTAGCTTTGGAAGTAGTGATTGACCAATGAAGGTGTGACTAAGGAAATGATTTCTACAAATCATTTTCCTTTGTATTTGTCCACATAAACCTAGGTGATCATCTCTATAAGCTCTCAAAAAAGAAGAACATCATCAATTTGAAGCTATTGAGCTCTACAAATAAGTTGTAGTCATTGTCGTTCCCATCGAAGGATCAAAAAAGATTTATTAGCTACTCCAGTTGGAACCATAACAATTTCTCCGACAATAGTAAAATTCAAATTAAGATATAATTTCATGATCTAACATAGATAGCACACCATTTAACGAACTATTGCTCCTTTAGTTATTACAAAAGCATTGACACCGTGACCAAAATAATTTCCCGTACTTTCCTATCTAGCCATTCTAAATTGTACTCTATAAACTTTGGCTTTTTTTTATGTTTTATTTCATTTGATTTTATTCATGAGAAACCTCTATGGCCTTTTCAAGGTAGCTTGATGACTTGTGATATCCTATACATCATACCTCTCATTATTTAAAGTTGTTGTTACAATGGTTGATAACAAAAATATCTTCGAACAACATAACTAATTGGATTTTATATCCTTCAAAGGCCTACCTTTAATTGTCCAAGTTACTTTATTTTTTATGTGTTTAATATTTATTTTATTTTATGATGTGACATGATGTCTTTAGGTTTCAGATCATAAAGCTATGGATATCCGGGTGATGGGATCCATGTTTATACAAGGAAAAATTGAGCATAAAGAACTAGACATAAGTGACATAAACAAAATGGGTAATAAACTCTATCATTTCTTAGGGTGGCATTAATGTTAGGAGGAGTCAATTTTGTGAATAGATAATGTTATGCATTGTTCTGTTGTAACCAACTTGAGCTTTAGGTTGAATACATTCAACACATTTATAAATAGTATCCAACAACATAATTATGCTTATTCTAAGTTAAAATAAATGATGAATTAAATGACTAGTTATACCAACTTAGCCATTTTCTTTTGAAAATTTTATCTTCAACATATTTGGAAAAAAACATTGAAAAATATAATTTCAGTGTAATAGGATCTAAACAAATAACAACTTTGTAAAATAAAAGTGATTTACAATATCTAACTATAAGTTGAACATCGCCATAACCCATTTTTAGTATTGTTAGATATAATGATAAAATATGTAACAAACATAATGTAGTATTTAAAACTTGCTAGGACATTTCATATAAAGCAAGTGCCCTACCATTTTTTTTAAATGATGATATTTTCAAAATCGATTGTGTATGTTGTAAGTATGAAAATTTTCATAATGTTTTTAAAATAAGAATTTGTTAAAACCAACATAATGTTTTATTCATTAGATAAATGATATTATGCTTTTAAATTTTTTAATAGCACATTGATAAAATTGTCATCTGTAACTTACAAGTTTAGGAAATAGAGAGCCTATTAGTGTCCCTCATGATTCTACAAAAAAAGAAAGTTGCAGGTGGGAGGTATTACTTTTGGCCCCAACCAATGATGGGTTAAGAAGTTGCAATAAGGGATATTTACGAGATTTTTTCTTAGAATGCACTTCTTAGAGGTCATTACATATTATTGTGTTGCATAGTCTCTTTTTTTCATTCATTTGAAAAGGTAAACTAAGATGAAATCTCTTTTATGAAAGCCATAGTTTCTTATTGTCTATCCATTCTTATGTTTATAGTATTTAATTTGTTGTAATGTAGACTAAAAAGCATACATATTTTCAATGATTACATTCGCTACCCAATGGCATGATCTAATCTCCTTAAATCTATCTTGACATGCTGTAATATTTTCAAGCATTGTTTTATGATGAAAAATATATGGAAAGCATTTTGCAACACACTATAACAATTATGATTATATATATTTTGATATAAAACTTTGAATAATTTTAGATCAATCATGTTAATATATAATTATATATGTGAACAAATATGTCATTAAATGTGGAAGAATTACATAGTTGACCATTTATATTTTTAGAAGTACTTTTATAGAATCCATTTCTCTAGGTTTCCATGCTATGAGGGACATATTTATGTCTTCCAAATCACCCAAGACCCACCCCTAGCCTGATAAACACCCACTTTCTTGTTTTTGAACAAGGGACTCCACATAAATACAAGCCTAATCTTCCCATTCATCATAGGTAGACCAAACTCCCATGGGTTCCTACCATGTATTGTCATAATCTGATCATGAATGTTGCCCTACCAAGTACATAATGCTTTCCAAAGCTCAAACCAATATTCATGCCTAATTTAAGAGAGTTAGTTATAGAGTCATTTATGAGGTCGACGATAAATTATGTTGTTAAACCAAGTTATAGAGAATTATCATGGAATATATATTGTCTTCCATCCACTATACTTATCTCATTATTAATGAAACTTTTGATTGTTATTTGTTTGATTATTGGGATTCATAGAATCGATGTTGTCTCCTACTCTTTTAAAATTTGAATCATTCAAGTTACAAGAAATGGAGATGACCATTTACTTAATATAGAAGTTATTTTGGAACTTGAAGAATAAAATTTATTTGATCATAACTGGTTGAATACAAAATTCCTCTCGGCACTAATGTGTGAAATGGCACTGCTACATTAGTATTTAATATAGGTTCCAAACATGGCAAGAAATCATGGATAAGCATAGACAAAAAATATCATTGGTAACCCTTTTATAGTTTTACATTACAATAACTATAACATTGCAAATAAAAAGACTATAGAGACAATAGGAAAAATATGACTTGCATAAAATAGGTATTGTCTTTTTTTACTTTATCAAGTGAATGAGAAAGAAAGAATATAAAATACGATAATATAGAGACCTCTAAGAAGTGCATTCTAGGAAAAAAAATACTCTTTTGATGCCCCTTACTACAAATTCTTAACTCATCACTAGTTCGGGCTACAAGTAATACTTCACACCTACAACCGTTTGATCTCATAGAATCATGATGAACACCCTATTTTTCTATCCAATTTTGGTTTCCATTATTCCTTGAGAAGAGGGTGGTTTTGAATATTCCTTATCCTACATATTGTTTTCCTTTATTGAGGTGACTTTGACATTATCATTCACACATCTATCGGGAATGCTAATCTATAGGATGATTGCAGGCATTCCTCCAATAAAATAAACATGCAAACCATTCTCGCATTCTAACCAATAGGATACAACTTAATGCTAACTTCTCTTTTTTTTTAACACAAACATATATCATTTTATTGTTGCAAATAATACTGAG
>APFE030128540.1:31287-120782 GCA_000404065.3 Pinus taeda | reverse complement strand
CGTTGAAGGTTCTTGACAAAATTTGATTCTTCCTCTTCTTCTGACATATGTCCTGAGTCATAGGAATCTCCTTTTCCCAAGGCCTTGAATGCGGCTTCTCTTCTGTCTGATGGTCCCCCTTTCCTTATTTCATAAGCGGTTAGAATTCCATGTAGTTGCGACATGGTAATTTTCTATAGATTCTCCTTTTCTTCTATTGCAGAAACTTTTGATTCAAACTTAGGAGACAAAGATCTTATAACCTTTTCAACCACAACAGCCTCTTTTATTTCTTCACCCAAATTTTTCATACAATTAACAATCTCATATATACGAAGGAAATAGTTAGCCATACTTTCATCATTGTACATCCTGAGATTTTCATACTGAATTCTGAGGGTTTGAAGTTTTGTTCGTTTTACTTGCTCATCTCCTTCATATCTCAGCACGATATTGTCCCATATTTCTTTTGCGGTTTTATACTGCATAACCTTGATGAATTCTAATTGAGATAGACATCCTAATAGAGTGTTGACAGCCTTTGCATTTGTTTCAAACTGCTTCTTCTCAGCCGGATCTATAGGAGTTGTTGATGGAAAAATGTGCTCTGTATCTATGATATCCCAGACTTCTGTACCAAGAGATTGAAGGTAGGCTATGACTCTTACCTTCCAATAGACAAAGTTGGTCCCATCAAAAATTGGTGGCCTGATCGATGCTTCTCTCTCATAGTTGCTCATGATGATAGATCTTCCTTCAAGCAATCAAGCTTCTTCTGAAGGACCTACTCTGATACAATTGTGGAATAATACTGAGAGGGGGGGGGGTGTGATCAGTATTATCTGGTCAATTATTTTCTTTTTCAAACCCAGAACATATACGCTACTTCAGTTAGATGAACCTGCGCATATACACAACTACATATAAGGAAACCCGCGTATACTATGCAGATTTATAATTTAATTTATTCTACAGATGTTGATCATTAATTTATGCAACATAATCATATAAACAGTTACCAAGAACAGTAAAACAGAGCATAAGACAATCACACACAAGAACACAAGATATAAGGTGGAAACCCAATGTGGATGAAAACCACCTGCTGCAATTCGTCTCTATCTTCTTTTAATTAGAAACTTCTTTTTACAATGATTCTGTACTGGTGCAGTCCTTTACCAGTACGCAGGTTGCTACCTATAGAGAGCTCCAACCCTCTCTCATTTTCTAGCTTCTCTTGGAAGGGAGCTACAACCCCCTTAGTTCTTGTACTAGTTGAGATACTAGTACGCAGGCTGCTACCTGCAGAAGGTTACAACCTTCTCTTTCTTCCAAGGACCACGTTTCATAAATTTTCAGATTGGATCCACAAATAACATCAATCAAACATCAAGAATTTATGCATCAACCAATCACCTTTTCACCAGTCAAGACTGAATCAAAATAAACACTTCTCTGACAACTGTACCCAGATCACAGTAACTGTAATCACACCCCAAATTCTGAAACCAGATCACTGCAATAATCAACAGAAGCAGCTAGAACATAAATTAAGAGACATGCACTACTTCAATATTCAGAAACTTGCATGCATACGCTTCTGTGGTAAGATCAACCTGCATATACGCCCTTTTGACTTACAGTAACTGCGTGTATACGCTCCTGTGCTAAGATCAACCTGCGTATACGCCCTTTTGACTTAGAGCAACTGTGTGTATACGCTCCTGTGCTAAGATCAACCTGCGTATACGCTCTTCTGACTTATAGAAACTGCGTGTATACGCTTCTGTGCTAAGATCAACCTGCGTATACGCCCTTTTGACTTACAGTAACTGCGTGTATATGCGCCTTCGCTTCACTAAACCTGCATACAGATCTATAAAGATAATTTACCCCTTCAAATGTTCAGATATTAGTTTACCCAGATTACCAGATTTATAGATCAAGCAAGCGCCACATAGAACAGATCAAAATCATATAAAGATACTATCATTCAAGCCTTAATATTTTGACCCATCAATAGAACTTATCCTTCTCCTTGCGCTCAGGTTCCTTCTTCATTCAGATCCAGATTTACACCATAACCCAATCACAATATTCTAGATCTAGCACTTTATCAGATATTCAATAATTCAGATGATTCCTTGCCAAATGATCTCCTTTCTCTTTTATAGCCTTAGGCCTTTCACAATACCACGGTCCAAAAACCATAACAATTCAATACCATGGACCCAATACTTGGGATCAACACTTATGACGAGATACCATGGCACAAAACCATAGGTTCAAATACCAAGGACTAAATACCACGGACCAAAAATAAGTTCTCCCACATGTACGCACTTTTCCTTGCATGAAAGTGCGTGTATACGCATACGCGCCTTGGGAATGTCCAACCCATGTGTATATGCGACTTTGTCAAAGTGAACCTGCGTATATGTATTTTTATTCTTTCTGAGTGCCTGAACTATGATCTGTCACCATAGTGAGTTGCCATCAAGGACAACACCAGTGCCATAGCGCCAAACCTGTGCCATAATGCCAACATTTATATTATAAAATTGGCGTGATTGAATTATCTTGCAAGAAGATACAAAAAGATAAAATTCCAAAACTACTAGACAAAATTCCAAAATATTAGAGCTACTACCTTACTTTGTTTTTATATTAAATTTTTCATAGCTACCTCAATTGAAATGACAAACATATAGTCGTGCGAATTGTCCTAGGAAAAATTGTCTTTCCAATACATTATGAATTATGGAAACTAATGGAAATCATGTCCAATATGTGGATCTTAAATGTTGCCAAAGTTAGTTGAATGAATGATGGAGGATTTCCTCAATGCTTTTTTTGATGGTTATTGCACAATATCCTCCTCATTGTCCCCCATTATTTATTTGACATATGAACATGAAAAAGATGAAGAGCCACTAACTTATTATCTCAATTATTAATCTTTATCTCAACTTCTAGCTATTCCACCTTGGTCTGCAACGGAGCTAATTTTTTTGCTACTTTAATCCTATGGGTGTTATTCACTACGTTGTTTTCCATTGGCCTATACTAGTTTTGAACTATATCTAACTAATAATTTATTCCCACTACATACATTTTCATTACATGTGATACCAGAGCACTCCTTTCCCACTCCTTTCTCTACCCTTCCTATTTTCTTGTGTGGAGTGTGAGAAAATCTTGTGCTTCCACAATATATCACTCACACCTTCATATGCCTCTTCTCATATTTGGATTCTCACATCCTGTAAAATAAGCAAAATTCCCATGTGGGTTTTCCATTTTCCTTACACCTAATACAACAAAAAACTCAAACTTCCAATACTTTTCCTTTAACACTTTCCCAATAGGCATAACACAATCACACCAAATGGAGTTGATGCTCTCCTTTTTAACACAATGAATAAGATCATATAAGAGATGGAATGGTGTCAATTCTAAAATCATTAACATAAGATATATTCTAAAATGGAGTTGATACCACATGCACTCAACAATATCACCTTCATAGGTATTAATGATTCTACCTCGATCATAAGTATGACAAGGGAAGGGAGTTGTGGCTTCATTAATTGATAGTACCCACTTGTGAAATCATGTGCCATTTTTTCATACTGCTTGTGCCTTCAAACATTGATTTAATGTATATTTCGTGCTTCATAGGAGATATTGGATAATAATACTTCTCCCATTTTCCCTAAGGTGTCCTATTTGTAAAGTTGCCCCTGAATTTGCATAATTACCAACAAAATATTTTAGGTGTCGTAACACATGGTAGAATTTATTTTGTCCAAATATTTTAACCAAAATTTGAGCATATATCCAATTATCACCATTGAGTCCCCAATCATCAATATATTATGAGTTTGTCGTTGCTTTAGAATTACTATCCTATGAAGTAATGTTAATACCTTTGCTTGATTACATCTTGTTTCTCTGAACCCTAAAAAGTAGTTTCTTGATTTCCTTCAAGATTAAGGAGGATCCCCTTTGCACTTGTTGCCCCAACTCAATGTCCAATTTTTAGTTTATGAAATAAGATTTAAAATGTCAACCCAATGAATCATACTTAAATCATAATGATAACAAGATACAAACATGAAGATTGTAACATGTGTGAGGTTATATGAGGGCTATAGATAAGTCACCATTCAATATAAGGAATATGATTAATTTTCTTTTCATAAAAAGATGAAGGATTTAAAATGGAGAATATTATTATGGTACAAAATTCACACATACAAATAATTTACGACATATAAATAACCATCATAATTCAAAGACAACTTGTTAAAAAGAATAGGTAAATTTGGAAGAGTATTATAATTGTGTTGTGGTATATATCTAATTGTTAAATGTAAGGATAAGTCAATTCACTTGTATGAATGTTAATTAATTTTTTCAAAAAAGTAAAATATCTTTATTGTGTTATTTTATTCTATGTAAATCATTATTGTGTATCTTAATCACAAAAAAAATGTGGAAAATAGTAGTGACATATACACAATTAACATAGATAATTTAATCTAGAAATACAATTGGGAAAATTAGCAAAAGGGGGCATCATTTGCTTCTTATTCTTTCTTAAGGAATTATTATAGTGAAGAAGGTACACTCTTAGGTTGATATTTCGTGTATTCCTCATTTTGTTGTAATCACATATTATGTTGCATGGTTTGGAATTTGGACAATATTTATTCCTCCCATGGATAAGCTATATTACTCTACATCTTTATCCTCTTAATCTTGGAATAGTCCTCTTTTCTTGTGTAATCAACCCTTATACCAACTGCTTTATTAAAGAGAACCCTCAAAATGCAACATGAAAAGTGCATACTTTTCCAAACACCAAAGCATTTTCTTCATTCTCGACCAAACTCTTTGTTGCCTCTACTTCCCTATACATATTTCCCTTCGAAACCCAAAAGCCCTAAATTAGTGACAGGTGGTTCCTCCTAGAAGACCTCTAGATATTTCGTCACATATTTTTTTTGCACTATAAGAACTATTACAATATTTATCGATACATCTAGTTCTATTAATGTATGAGATGGTATTTTTAGCCCTCGTTTTCCTTATATCCCATACGGATGTTTGACTAAAGAATTACTGAGAGAAGGGGTGGGGGCGGCGGGATGAATCAGTAATTAGTGCTAATTTCAACTTTTAGATCCAGTTCTTATTTTCTCTTTATATTTAGTAATCACTCATGTGAGCACCTGTTATCACTCAGATTTTTTCCTTAGAAGTTATGAAAGAAGGAATAGTCTGAGGTAACCACAAAGCTAATCTTTTAGACTCAGGTTCTAGCCAACCTAAGTCCAGAGAGAGCTCTCTCTTTATGATTTATCTTTGTTTTGGGTAGATTTCAGGCTAGTTATTAGTTCTCAAGGTGTTTTGTTTTGATTGGGTGGTGGAATTAAAGAAACAGATGGGCAGAGCAAGTATTCAGGCCATTGGGCTATGGAGTCAATCAAGAAAGGCTTAACTAGATCTGATCTATCACTAAGGTAAGAGTCCACAGGGCAGGCTAGCACAACAAAATCAAATATACAGGTTTAAATGGATGAAGTAGTCCTAACCAGGGAAAAGGGCAATGAAGAATCCTTAACCGGGATTAAGATGAAGAAAGGAAGGATGATCAGTAGCAAAGGGCAACGAAGAATCCTTTACTATCGACCAAAGGGGGGGTAAACTACAGAAGTAAGGGAGCACATAAGAATTCCCAAACCAAGGCAGTTTAGTAGAAAACATAAAGAAAGCAAACAGTTAAAATAGAGAGCACTTAAGCTAATTCTGAGATATTATTCCTTGTTCACTTTCAGAGTTCGTAAGAGATACATATGAATATTTACAGCATGAAGAGAAAACAATACTTAAACATGAGAGATGATACTTATTTGTTCCAACTGTGCACAAGAATCCTGTGAAATGTCCTTAGCTTTATTTCATATCTAGCAAAACCAATCCAGTCTTGAGTACAATAGCTCCTTAGCTCAAAAATGAAATGTCTACAGAAATGTATTTTAATCCACACTAATTACTTTGTTTTGTGAAGTATTTATACAAAAATATCTCATAATTACATGAGAATTATTCGAGGGAATGAAGATCTTTAGTAAGAAGATAGAGAAAGATGGAGAACTGTCTTCTTGCTATCCCTTTTATTGTGACTGTGTTGGTTGTTGCAACTCAGATTTGGCTCTTTTAGTTGCTTTGTAGTTATGTGTTGGAATCAATTTCTATCTTCTACCTACTGATACTCTTTACCTCTTTCTTCTTTAACCCTGTATTACCTATTTTACCTGGCAACCATGTTTTACCATGTAGATTTACTGTAGTAACTTTATAGTAAATCAGTAAGTTTTGTCCACCATTCACTGTCAGGTAACTCCATCCTTATCATTTTCCTGTATATCTCGTCAGCTTCTATATATTTAGCAAAATTTGGCTTGCTTGTGAACAAGTGATTGACTTCATGTTCTATGTAAAATAGATTCTCAAGACCATCATATAGCACCTTTCCAGTGGATAAAGATTTCACCCCTGAAGTACTAGCTTGGTGTCTAGCTAGCTTGTTTAATCTTTCATTGTAATCTTCCTGGGTCATCAGCTTGTCATTTATCACCACAGGACTGGGAAGTCCTTTTTCTCTTAAGATGCCATACTTTAGCATAAATTTGTCAATGTCTGCTTGGATGCTCTGACATCTTTTCTCCAGATTAAGCATTAGGTTTCTCTTGTAAGAACCTTCTTTATTTCAATGATGGTCATTGTTCTATCATCAATTTCTAATTCATCCAGCTGGTATCTATTTTTGCTGTTCAAAAATGTGATTAACTGATTGGCTTCTTTAGGTTTATTCTCCAATTCTTCCATTGTCTTGTGGATTGCTTTTGTAACCAACTCGACTAATTAATTTTGTTCAAAAATAATCTGAATAGATGGCCAAACATCATTGATAGAATCAATGATGTTGGCCCATAGAATTTATTTCATGTCTCCCAATGGTTCTTGCAATGTTAAGTCATTTTCAAGGACTTTTATCCTTTCAACCATCCTTTGGTTCTTATGAGCCTCTTCTTTTTGTTGTATCTAAGCTAGTTTACAACCAGTCTCCAAATTTGCTACTTTTTCTCTTAGTTTCTTAAGTTCAGTGGCCTGGATACTCATTTCTTCCATGACTTTTATAAGTTCAGTGGTTTGTTCTGTTGAAGTCCCTATGCTCATAGATGCCCCTATTCCTGCTGATGAACCTGTTACTGGCAAGGTTGTTGTTGGTGGATGTGTTGGAGCTAAAGCAACAGCTAATGTGGAGGGTGCTGCAGTGGAGACTGTAGGAATTATAGTCTAGGGAGTGGTGGCAAACCCACTCTTCTTAGACTGTATCAGGTTGTCTAGCTCCTTTTCCGTTTCATTCAACTGATCATTAAGCTTTAGGACTAAGTCCATAAGCTCTTCCTCCTTCTGTGTTTCCAACACTTCAACTATCTGAGGATGATGTAGTGGAGGACTTTTAAGTTGCTTCTTCAGTGCAGCTATATCATCATTTTTCTTCTTGATGAGCCTCTCTGTAGCTACTACATCTTTGGGATCATGTCGTAGCTCTATGACCAAGTCCTCCAAGGACTTTATTCTGGTGTCTTTAGCCTATGAAGAAGCCTTCTCCAATTGAAACTGTGTTGATATGTTGTTTAACGAATTTTGGAGCTGGTGGGATGTGATTGCTTTGCTCGTCAATGTTGAATAAACCATTTCACCAATTTGTTTATGAATCTCTATTTGATCAATGGGATGAATTTCTTTGGCCAAGACCTCAAAATCTATTCTCAAATAGTCTGTCATTGGTTTAGGTTGTTGTATGGTTGGCTTCAGAAAGCTCATCTGCATCTTACTTTATTTAATGTCAAAGGCTCACATTAGTCTTGTTTTCTCTGTTGCATTCATCTTCAGATAATGTGCATAACTTTGCACCTTTAGCCTTTCAGTCCTTGCTTTGATTTCCTTGTATTTTTCCTTGATATCTAGGCTCTGTCTAGAAGGAGCCCTAAAGGAGGATACTTCCACACTCTATTGCCTTTCCAACACTTGAACTTATGAGTTGGAAGGTTCTTGTGTCCTTCCTGAAGGAGTGGTATGCATGCTTTCTGTCCTTTCTGCTCCTGAAGTTGTTGTTGTTTCCACAATGTATTCCTGCTCTGAAAATGGGTTCAACCTTTGTCTATTAGCATAGGTTTGGGCAACAAGCCTACTAGAGGGGGTGGCCTCCTCTCTATCTCTTTTTAGGTTCCTCTCCTCATTTAGAGGAGTCTACAAGATGGGAGGATTGCTCATGATTTGCTCAAGTGGAGCAAGTTCTTCTGAAATTTCAGGCTGTTCAGATTCCTCTGGCTACTCTGTCCTCCCTGAATGCTTTGATGATCCTGGTTGCTCTGAAGGTTGCTACTCTGATTGACCTGGTTGCTCAGAGGGGCCTAGTTGTTATGTTGTGTGTTCATTGGGTATTTGTGATTGAATTGCTTCTGGCACCTGTACAAACGAATTCTCATCAAGCCTTCTATCTAGATCAATCAATACATTGTTGACAATAGTTTCTATACTATCCCAGTCTACCAAAGTATTTTCCCTCCATTCAAACTAATTTGTATATTGTTCAATTTCAAGGATTATATGATGGATGTAAGGAGATAATTTATTCTTTTGTCTCCTATTACAAATGAAATCACAGGGATCATATATCCAAATGAAGCTTTGTTTTAATCTCAATCTTTGGAGAATCTCTTCTGCTACTTTTCTTGCTTCCCTATTATTACAAATGAATGGGCCAAGTTGATCCTTTATTCTAAGTTGTTCTTTCTTTTTGGCTTTGACAAAGTGCACCTCATCTAAGTTGATCATTTTTCTGTAGTACTCCAGATCAAATAATCTCATAGGGAGGTATCTGGGCAATTTGTAGGAAGCCAACTCACATCCATAGATTCTTATCTCAATGTGGTTTTGGTACAAGTAAAAATCCCCCACTCTATACTGTTTTGATAACTGAAGGACCCTCTTGATGTCTACACTGATTCTTGGTGGAGGGCTTCCTAGCAACATAGTTGGTACTGGATGTACAAAGAGGTTTATGAAGTCATTATAAGAGTATTGAGAGTCAAACTGGTGGAACAACATAGTCCAAAAGAGCACTGACCTGGGGTTGCCTCTGGTATCAATCTTTTGGAGGGCAATTGGAAATCTATCAGCTTGATAATACAAGAATAAATGATACAGAACTGAGGAATACTTGAACACTATTTCATTTTCTAATCTCATGAATTGATCATGCATTTTGTCGGCAATGAACTTGGCATAATCAAACATGATGGCTGGTGGTTGTCCAGGAGATTAGATGGACATAAAGGCTATAATGATTTCATCAACAAATTCACTTGTGGTATAACCTAACACATTGGAAATCATGTCTATGATGTCTTGGCCAAGGTCAGATAATATGGTCTATAGATAAGGGGGAGAGTCCTTTGGGGTGTATTGTTCTTCCTTAATGAAGGTCTGGTACAACTGAGCAAGTCTGATTGAAGAAAGGGTAGGATATCTGTTCAGCAAATATCCGATGGAAAGAGGAGTTAGGTCTTGACTTGGTTGTAATTGCAGCATTTTGTTTATTGACTGAGCAGTTATAGTGAATAGTACAGACTGGTCCGAGGCTCTTACTGCTGTTTGGTTAGGATCATAGTTCATGTGGCAGTAATGAACAATCTCTGGGAAGATGTGGATCCTTGGGAATTGGTATCGGGGTAGTACGAATTCCCAAAGCCCTATGTGGTCTATATGGTTGAGGAATTGGTCATGGTACTTGCAATAGAGTTTCAAAGGGGATTCAGAGACAGAGGTATCTTTAATCTAGAAATCTTTGTCTGCAAGTGGGAGATGGTCTAAATATCTATGAGGAGTCGTAATGGGCATGATATTCAAGGCAATTAGGGCTTCCATCCTTGGTTTAAGGATGAGGGCAAAGGGTTTACAACAAATTGGGATGAACTGGTTTGTTTCAGGGTGTTTGAGAGTCATCAGGAAACTTATCTAACTAAATCACTTAGTATTTAGAGCAATTCAGTTTCAGGCTTGGCAAGAAAACAAGGTTTCTCGGTGAAATTGGGGTAAATACCTGGTTTCGGCTCTTGATAGGAGAAATGGCAATTGTGCACTGTTGGTAGGAAGTGCATGGTTCCGCAAGGTGGTCAAGAGTTCAGTGGCTTGTGGAAAGTTGACGGTTGGTAGCAGGTTGACAATTGAACATACTCTATAATTTGCATGGAAGTCAGAATGTTCTTTTCACAATAAAAAACAAAAAAACTATAATTTTTTTGGTTTTATGCGTAAAGTCAATGATATTGGCAGGTACATTGGGAAAATGAAAGTTGGCGCCAATGAGGGATGTGATGTTTTGGCGTGTAGTGGAGGGAGTAAGCGGAATCCATCGCATCGCTTTTGGGAAAAAGTGGTTTTGGGCAAAGGCCGCCCAATGCCATTCATTGGGTGCCACGTCGCAGTGGGGTGAACAGTGAAACCACTCACATCGGGTGGGTAATGTTCGGCTTTCGGAGGCAGCCCGATATGAGTGTCAGCCGTCGGATCTGAAGGGGTCAGATCGCACGGTGATCGGACAACGATTTTATCAGAGGATTAATCGAGGGGCCCGACGGGGTTTTAATAAGTGGAAAGTTTAATTAATTGCGGATTAGGGAGGCTTAATGACGTTGGGGGTGATTTGGTTGGCGGGGAGAGATTTAATTAATCACTGATTGACTAATTATTCTTTTTATTCGGCAAAGTGTTATGGTTCTTAATTAGTTGCTAATCGACTAATTAATCCATTTAATTTATTTATTAATAAGGCTTATGTTTCAAACCTTGGGGGCAAGATATTTATAATATATGATTTAATAAAATATACGGGGAAAGGTTTATTTTTGGGAGTTAATAATTATAGTTAAAATTAAAGGCTAATATGAAATGAAATCGGAAAAGTGATTTTTGCACTAAGTATAATGTGTTTGACATTTATTTACATGTTTTCATTTGCACATTGTAACTTAGGCTAAATTGCTTTTGTGGGTTTTTTGTGAAAAGGGGTTTTGCATGGGGGTAATTACTTTCCCTAGGCAAATGATGATTTCACCTTAGGAAAAGGGATTTTTTAGATGAAATGAATGAAATATGCAGAGGTGAATGTTGGTAAGGGGGCTTTAGTACTTAGATCCTATAAGTTAATCGCCCGAGGGTCTGGTCCCTCCAGAAGTTAGAGAATTTCTCTGAGGCCCTTTAACTTAAGGTTTGAGGTACTTTTGTCTTCACTTATGGGAAATTAGTAAAATTAAGGGTGAAATGAATGGGGAAATTAACCACTTGACTTTGTACATGTTCATTTATCATCCATGCTTTAGTAACTTGATGATGAAAGTAAATGATATGATCTTAACTAATCATTCATCATAATTATGCAACCATTCAACTACTTACCCATCTACTCATCCTACCATTTTTTCTACTCTTTATTAGGGTGCACTTAAGCGAGCAAACCCTTATCAGAAATTTTTCTTTTCTTTTACAATGGACATCTATCTAAGTTTATCCTTATTACATCCAAGGGCTCGAATTACACTGTTGAGCTCCTTTTATTCACTCTACATATCTACTTATCTGCCAAGATTAAACAGTTTGGTCAGATTTTATTCTCTATCTCTAAACATGAAATTCAAAAACATGGAATAACCAAGATTAAACTGTTTGATTACCATGGATTGTGGCATGAATAACAAGTTTCACACGATCATTATTATGCATAAAAAGTAAATGGTAGTGGCCTTTGTGCTTGCACACTTTCATGGTCTTTTCCTTCTTTGGGGTTCATTTTTCATCTTTTTTTACCTTTTTCCTTCTTTTTGTCCTTTGATCTTTCTTTTAGCACATAGCCTCTTTACATTTTTTAATTTTTTGATTTTTGAGTATGGAAAACATTTGCAGAAAGCAAAGGTATGTACATATTACAGGTTTAAATCTCAGCCATTCATAAATTATGGCTCCTATTGGTATATGAACCTAACAGTGGCTCCACTTGGGGATGGCATTTCCTAGTGAAATGTCAAGAACTAGTAGATCAATGGCCTTCTGAATTGCTGTGATTCTACTCTTTAATTTTCCCTTTAGCTTTGCTGCTTTATTTATACTTATTATAGTGAAACTTTTGAAGCTTAGGGCGTTCTCTTCGGGCTTCAACTCCAAAACTTTACCATCCAATCCACACTAAAATTTTGTAAAGGATATAATATGTACAAGTGAATAGTGGAATTAGTGACTTGGATCTATGTAGTTCTTTAGCATTAGACCATTAACTGGTCCTCCTTCTACCTCTGCACCATCCAATTCTTTGAGAAAATAAGCATTGTTACCTCTGAAAGCATAAATAATGTAAGGTCATTTCCACAAGAAGTCAAACATCCCATGTTTACCTTTTTCTTCTCTTCTTGAGTCCCATTTCAAAACTTTATCTCCTAGGCAGAAATCTTCTGCCTTGGTTCTTTTTTCAAAAGCCTTTTTGATTTTCTCTTGCATGATTTAGGATTAGATATAGACTTCCTCCCTAGTCTGCTGCAAATGTATTGTCTGGTTGATCCTCCTTTGAATGTCCTTTAGCTTAACCTGTGCTTCTTGAAGCAGTTTCATTACTGCTATTCCCAAAGAAGATGGGAAGACAACCTCCATTCCGTAGACTAGCTGATAGGGATTAGTACCAATAGATTTCTTAGTGGTCAGCCTATCTGCCCACAAAGCATTTACTAATTTCTTATTCCAGGTTTTCTTCTTGTCTTCCAATAGTTTTTGGATAATGTTTACTAAGCTTTTATTGGAAGACTCTGCAAGTCCATTTCCTTGGGGATAGTACACTGTGGAGTGACCAAGGGTTACGCGATATTTGTGGCAGAAATCAATCATCCTCTTTGATTTGAAGGCTGCTGCATTCTCTGTGATGATCTTGGTAGGGCAACCAAATCTGGACAGAATGTTGGTCTCAAGGAAACCTATAATGATAGTGTCAATGGCTTGTCTTGAGGGTATGGCTTCTATCCACTTTGTAAAATAGTTTGTAGCAGTCAAGATCCATCTATGTTGGGCAGACGAAGGGGGGTGAATTTCACCAATGAAGTCAAGACCCCACTGTTGAAATGGTGTTTCGGTAGATATAGGTTTCAAAGGTAATGGAAATAGTTTTCTTTTTCCGTTGAAAATTTGACATTTGTGGCATGAGGTTACAAATTTCTTTAGATCAGCAAATAGAGTGGGCCAGTAAAAACTAGCTCTTAAGATCTTATTAGCTGTGGTCTTCCAACAAAGATGCCCACCACAGTCACCTGCATGAAATTCTTGCAATATCTTGTTAGATTCTTCCTTTAACAAACAATTAAGAAGGATTCCTTCATGATTTTTCAAAAATAAAGCATTGTCAATTATGCAAAACTTTAAAGATTTCATTTTTAAGAACTTACTTTTAGTTCTCGACAAATCAGGAGGAGCTTGAAGGTTTTGTAAAATGTATATTATATCGGCATATGATAATGAATCTATAAAGGTCTGACTGATCTGTGGATTCACCATCTCCTCTTCATTATCCAATTCTGCAATGAAATTTATGTCTAGAGCCTGACAGTTTGATTCAGCCATGAGCTTGGCTAAACCTTGGCCCTTGATCAATTTTGTAGGTTTAATTTCTAAATCATACTCTAATATGGTAGCTATCCACTTCCCTCTCTTTCCATCTGGTCCATCCCGTGTTAGAATGTATTTGACTACAGCATTGGGAACATAAGCTACTATATGAGAGTACAATATATAAACTCTGAAATCTTTAATAGATTTAACTAGGGAAAAAGCTTGCTTTTGCATTATATTATACTTTAAAGGTATATCTCTCAGGGCTTTACCGAAGAAAGCTATTGGTTGTTCAAAACCCTAATCATTTTTCTGCAGTAGGACTGCAACAATTGTATGTTCTAAAGCGAAAGAAAAAATGATAAAATCCCTATCAAACATTAGATTGATGAGGACTAGTGTTTGTGTTAAGGCTAGCTTTATATCTTCAAATGACTTTTTAGCCTCCAGAGTCAATTTAATAGTCGAATCCCTCTTCAATATGTTGTTTAGTGATCTAATTAGTTCAGCTAAGTTAGAGATAAATCTTCTCAAAAAGTTTATTTTACCTAAAAATGCTTGTAGTTCTTTGATGTTCCTAGGATGTGGTATCTGTAAAATGGCTTCAATTCTGGTTGGGTCAATCCGAATGCCATCTTTGGAGATTATGTGGCCTAGTAGTTTCCCCTCTTCTAATCCAAATAAAGATTTTTTAGGATTCAGGGAAATTCCATACTTCCTACACTTGATAAAAACCCGCCTAAGATGATCTAAGTGTCGCTGATCTGATTTAGAGAATACTGTGATATCATCTAGCTATATTACTAGGAAGGCATGGATTTCTTTTGCAAAGGCTATGTCCATTGCTCTTTGAAAGGTAACCCCTGCATTTTTTTAACCCAAAAGACATTTTAACATACATGAAAGTTCCCCATGGTGTAGTGAATGCAGTCTTTGCCTGATCATCTGGGTGGACTGGATTTGGTTATAACCAGAGAACCCATCTAGCAGTGAGATTCTAGTGGAACCTACTACCCTCTGTAATATGTGGTCCATTTTAGGTAGGGGGTAGTTATCCTTCAGTGAAACTTTATTCAAATTCCTAAGGTCAACGTACAGTCTAATTTCACCAGTTTTCTTTCTTGTAGGTACCAAGTTAGAAACCCAGTCTGAGAATGTAATTGGTGCAATAATCTTAGCTTCCTACATTCTTTTCATCTCTTTTTCAATGGAAGGCAATAAAATGTGGTTAATCCTTCTAAGCTTTTGTCTAAAAGGCTTTTGGTTTTCTTTTAATGGGACAATGTGTTGTATTATGCTGGTATCATAGGATTTAAGGTCCTCATAATTCTAGGCAAAAACATCTTGGAATTCCTTTATCAGTTCTATGTACTTCACTTTTTCATTTGGAGGAAAAGTTTTTGAAAGTTTTATCATTTTGGGATCCTCTTCAGACCCTATGTTACACTCTTCAATGTCTGATTTCAAGGGTTCCATTTTAGGTTTTTTAGGAATATCGTTTGAATCAAATAAGTCCTCCAAAAGAGTTAATCCTTTGGGTAAAAAATTATCTTTAAGATTAATGACTTCAGACTCTTCATCAATTGCTTCATCAATCTCCATTTGTTTTAGGTTTCGAATATCTGAATTTGTAAACTTTGTGGGATGCAATCTATCGATTTGATCATCTTCTACTATGTTAATTTCTACTTCATCAGTGTAATCAAAATCTATTGCTATGTCTGCGTCTATGTTGTTATTTACAAATTCCTCATCTAAAGTCAAAAAATTGTTCATTTGTTGATAATTTTCAAATACTTGCCAGTTCTTTAAGTTTTCAGGAATAGCAGGTCTATGCCTAACCTCAATAGTATACTGATGGTTGGGCTGAAATGGTAACTTGCAAGTACTAGCAAACATCGCTAAACTGTGAGCTTGCATATTGTGTTTTCTTGGAATAACAAAAAGCTTGGTTTCTAAAAAAGTATTAAGTATTTCTACAACTGCACCTCTATAAAATCCTAATCTAGGATCTCTAGTCATATAAACAACGTTAAGGTGTTTTATTACCAACTCAGAATCTCCCATAATAGAGACTCTTATGGCTCCTAACCTTTTTTCTAATTTCAAACCTAACAGGAGTGCTTCATATTATGCCATATTGTTTGTACATTTAAAGTTCAATCTATAGGCATGACCCTCTGAATGATCATTTTCTAAGTTGTAAATTCATACTCCTGCTCCTGCACCTAGTTTGTTTATTGACCCATCAAATTCAAGATGCCATAGGATTTCATGCTCATAATTTTCATCTGGGGGAATGAAATCTTTTTTGACTGAAGTATCTAGGTCATCTTTATTATCCGATATTTCATGAATTTGGACACTTTGATTTTCTTCTATTACTGTAATTTCTTTTGGTTCTACTACAATACTATCTGAAGTATTTGCTTGGTTAGATTCAGCGTTATAGAAAATGAAAGAATCAATATTATAATGCATTGAATATATAGGAAATTTTTGATGCCTCTCTTGTGTACTCACTACATACTTCATCAGAGTTTATCTATACAGTTTCTTAGGATGTCCAAAGGCTGAAATGGTAGCATACGACATGTCAAGTTGTAGGAATCCCTGGAGTTTGTCACCCCAAGATCTAGACAACAAAATACCATACTTAGATGGTATATTAGCAACAACTATGTCCATAAGTATGTGTTATGGGGTAAAATGCACGAGATGAAAATTACCCTCGAAAGTCTTCCCGAGACTTCTAATGGACCGTAAGGTTATCTACAAAAGGTACCTATTACACACATGTTCATCTATCTGACATATATTGATAGGATATGGAGAAAGGATCACCTTTGGTTCTTTCTAGATTCGCTTGGGGATCTCCATGCGGTAAGCAGAACTCCTCCTGACCGGCTCCAAGACGATTCCTGTACAAAATAATGAAGCAAAACAATCACAGCATATACTTATGACAATTAATGAAAGAATCCATAACAAACATGTATAAATGTGTAACTAATCTACTCAACACAACAAGCATCAGAATGGACAAATAAATGCACAATATCACCGACACTTCGAGTAGTGGAACATAACCACAGTCCTATATTCAGAAGATTGGTTACAACAACCCTGTTGTATCAGCCTTCCTTATCCCTTCTTCCTCTCTCTCTCTCCTTCTTTCAGCTAGCTCCTTCAAGAATATGACAGTATCACAACAACACCATGTACTATCCTTCTAAATGCTCTGACCATTGTGCAATGGCCCTCTTGTTGCTTAAATAGAAATCGAATTAGGGCTTCCCAACTCCACCTGTAGTTCATTTGGGTAAAAACCATGAACCTACCTCTTTTACCAGCTTTTTCCCATTTGCCTCTATTTCCGGAATAGAATTTCTCCAAATATCTTGATTTTTGGAGTTTCCCTACTTTTCTTGCATAAATTTAGGGAAATAATATCTAGATATTTTATGGCAGATTCATTGGCATAACCACTTAAGCATCACTAAAGTTCACTAACACTCCCCCCTGGTCTAACAACATGAGTTAGTAGGTGACTAACGCTCCTTTATGCTTGTAAACAAGCTTTGTAAAGTAGGTTGTCAATGTATAGAGAGCGTTAGTGTGGATTTTGGGCCTGCAACTGTGGTCATTCTTTCAGTCATCCTGTCCTTCTCCTCTGAGTTGATTAGGAGGTCAATTTGTCCTATAATAGATGCCCCCTAAAGCATGAGATCAGAGGCAGAGACAATGGCCGAAATACTTTATAAAAATACTATAATTTCCTGTCGAAATATTTATAGAGAGAGAGAAGTGTCGGGCAATAAGGAAAACCTGATACAACAAAGGTACATATATATGAACTGTTAAAATCATGTCCTGAGCCGGGCATTCCCATGCTTAGTAGCCATGTCGGAGTAACTTTCTCCTTAGAGATATAACAATGCTGGCTGTCAACATGGCACAGGGCAGATCCAGTGTCATAATAGATTATCCTGAAATGGCTATCTTCAAAGAAAAATATCGCAGCTTGGGAGAGGAAATAAGGCTAAATGATGTAAGCCTCTACCCAAGGTCTTGATTCCTGCTTCACCGAACAGCATAGATTGGTACATGCGATAAATGAGTTGACGTCACACATGCATGAAATCATCTGATTACCATCCAACAACGGAGATTGTTAACAGATGCGAGGAAGGCCACCGATAATGGTGATGGTCTCCAAGATGCACAGTGAAAACTAGCGAGTGTGAAAGATTTTTTGTCGTCGAACACTCGTAGAATCACCTAAGCAGGAGCTAATGACGAAAACCCGTGATCAAGCACAAGGTAACCTGCCACTAATGTTTGCAAGCACCAAGGCACTGAATGTGTTTCTGGGTTATCTTCCTAGATAGAGTGTTGAAGTCGATAGGAAGGAACCTGTCGAAAGGTAGGCAATGACGTGTCCTACATCAGTCAACACGAAACCAGACAAGGATGATTTTGTTTTCTGAAGAATCTTTTGAGCTTTTGGGTATGCATAACGGAGGGCATGATGAAAGGAAATGTAGGGTCAGTTGATCGAAGACACAAGTAGGGACCCTTGAACAATAGAAGGCACGACAACAGTTTTAACCAGACAACACTAGACTCATGAACACTACAGAGTGTTTAAGATGCGGAGATGCAATGGCATCAAGGTATATAGGCTAAAAACTCATAGGTTGGTAGGTTCATATTGAGAGGCTATCAAAATGATGGTTAATCTGAAGGAGCGCCATGTTCAAGGGAACTTTTGCTGCCAAACCATGCTTCAGGATACGGTTGTATTTCCACTTTTTCCCCATCTGATTTTTAATGAGTCCAGACGGGTAAACTCATTGATCTTTTCATGTTTAGAGAGTTTAGAAAGGATCACAAAAAGAATGACTCTTTGCCCTATCTGATTAGTTTAATGAGTCTAGACAGGCAAACTCGTCGATTTTTTCATCTTCTAAGAGTCTGAAAAGTATCATAAAAAGAACGACTCTATATCTTGTCTGTGTATATAAAGAGTCTAGACTAGACAACTTGGTGATATTTTCATTTTTAGAGAGTCTGAAAAGATCATAAAGAGAGACTCCATGGTGGTCCCTTTGTCATAGTTATTAAATAGGTGCGACAAAAGGTTAATAGTATACCTGTATCGGTTACTTTTCCGTATTTAATCTACTGGACCCGGATAAAGAGAAACCTTTTTCCAATAGATGTCGACCTCATTTTGTTACGAGTACAAGGCAGCAGACTAAACTCATTTTTTGTTGTGAAATTTTAACGAGCTCAGTAACAAAAGCTCGAGATTTTTCATTTTTCAACGAGCTTGAAAAAAGTACCTGAAATAATGCTCGGGCCATATTTATCATGTTTAACGAGCAGCAAGACATAGCTTGGGATTTTTTCAGTTTAAAGAGCGAGAAAAAAGTGCCTAAAAAGGATGCTCCATTGGTCTTTTTCAGTTTATGAGCTAGAACTAGATCAAAAAGAGGTGCTTAGAGCATCGTTTGCATATATTTAACGAGTGAAAATGATGAAAAACTTGGGGATGTTTGTATTGCTTAAAGTGCAATAAAATATCCCAAAAAAGTGCTTTACGGGTTGCGGCATATATGTTTAACGAGCTCTACCGCAAAAACTCGGAGGTGTTTATATTTTTTAAAGAGCAATAAAATGTCTCCAAAAGTGCTCTATTTATCGTTGCATAGATTTAACGAGCACAAGGACAAAAGCTCGGGGATGTTTATATTTTTTAAAGAGCAATAAAATATCCCTAACAGTGCTCTATCATCGAAGTATATGCTTGGTGCCATACTAGGCATAATACTTCTTTAAGTAGAGCCCATTCCTGGGCTCCTTGAGCGGGATTCCTTCCCAATCCTGTAATTCGTATGCCCCTTTTGAGCGGACTTTCGTAATGATGTAGGGACCTAGCCATATGGGTCGAAGCGTACATGCCTCCAAGAGATTATCTTTTGGATGATAGAGTGATGTGAAGTCACCCTCTTGGAAAGAAGAAAACCTAACCGCTTGTTCAAATCTAGCTTGTACCCGCTCCTTGTGAGCTGTGAGTGCTAAAGCTACAGCTCTACGAGTTTTATCCAGTTGTTTGAGGTATAGTAGCTTTCTTCTGCGGCCGTAGGGCCAGGCATGGGTTCAACGGCCATATCGAGGGAAGGAAGTGGCCACCCATTCCGTTTGCCCTCGTCGTAAAGTTGGATCTCATGCGCGATAAACGACAGGTTAAAGTCGGGCATTTCCTCCTGAGACCAAACAAATTCTTCCTGGAATTCCTCATGTAGGCAGGTGGAGTTTGCAATTTCCTCAAGATTGCAATTTTCTCTCATCTGGGTGTCTTCCATGGTGCCTGTCATGACTGAACTATCTATGGGAAATGACCTGGAAGTGTCGTCCATATTTTCATCCACCCCAAGAGTTTGAATGCTTGTATAGGGTGGGGAAATGATTTTGTTTGTGTAAGAGGACAAGACTTGAAGTGGCATCATGTCCGAATTAGATGTCGAACCCCAAATATGCCATTCCTCCCAATGTTGCTCTCCAAAACTCATGATTTCTCTAACGGCTTCGTCCGTGGAGGGGATTTGATCGCATGGATCTAAAGGAATAGCGGTTATGGGAAGGGGGGTAGTACCGTCGGCAATAGCCAACTTGACCAAAGATGTGGATGCTGATTGAATGCCTTGGTAGGCTGATTCAGTTGATGACAACAACATCTGGTCTCTGAATGTGTCAAGGTCTGAAGGCGTCGTTAAGATCTAGGGATTGGTCAATTCATGAGGAATTGATGAAAGCATGTTGACCAATTGTGGAACCTGCGGCGACGGAAGAGGAAAACAACCCATCAGGGAGGAAGCCTTCAACAGACTAGTACCTATGCTGACAAAACTATCCGTCACACCTCCTACTAGGGGTACGAAGCCATTTGGTAATGGTGAATAATTCGAGGTGCAAAAAGACAACTGGTCCAGTATGATGATCTTTCCATCCAATGGAAATAGGACGATATGAAAGACAGTGGATATGACGACCATCATGGCATATGTCCAACTGCGACCTAGCAACAGATGGTAGTCGAGTTTCTTGTCCACGACTTCTACATCCACCGTTACTATTTTCCCAGCCAAAGTGATGGGAAAATTGGCTAAGTATCCTTTTGGGACAAAGGTGTGGCCGTCGAAAGCTTTAAGGGAGTTCAACGGCAGGGAGAGGGTTGGGGAACCCAAGGCGAGCCAGCATGAAGCCGACATGACACAGGTCGAAGCATCTTCGTCGATGATAGTTCGGTGTATACCTTTACCTTTCAAAGTGATATGCACCTGAAATGCAAGTTGGTGGGAAAGGGGAGGTTTACACTTGTCCATGTCGAAAATGGCGAGAATGGAATCCACAGGGTCAATACCCCCGATAGCCGAAATCAAAGCTTTCCTTTGGCTGGGGCATGTTTGTAATACTTCAAGTGCTGACATAGTCGACGGTGCTTATGCCAAATCCTCTACAATGTTGTAGTGTTGGGCGGCATGTGAAAATGTGTTGTGCGTTGTGCGTCGAAGTGCCCCCTTGGGGGGTCGAATTACAAGGCCCTCAACTGGCCTTTTTATTCGCAAATCGTTGGGTGGTGACGGGTTTTGACCTGTGGATGATTCTGTTGCCAGAGCGACAAAAGATTCATATGATTTGGTTCTGGTTGTTAGTTCTACCATTTCAAATGTGTAAACGGTAGAACTTCCTTCACCAGCTGAAGGTTATTGTGAACCATCGCTGCCCCCGACGTGGGTGGCGTTTGGTTGGCAACAAGATTTTGTTGCTGTTGATTAGGAAAAGGATTTCTAAGGACCACAGGTGTCTTACCAAAATCTTTCTTGGTAAGGTAATCCGTGCATTCTTGAAGACACAAACAACGCCAGGTTACATGATCTTCAAGACAGAGTTTGCATGAATAGTTGGTGCCTTTATCCTTTTCCGTATCAGTAGGCACAATAGCTTTTTGTTTCGGGTTGGGCTGCTTAGATGACTGCTCCTAATAAGGAGTGGTCTTGTTCTGTTTCTTCTTGTTCTTGCTACTAGATTTCTGTGTAGACTGCACATAGTTAATCGCAGTGGCAGGAAGAGCAGTTGTTTTGGTAGAGGGGTCCACTGCCAACTTGGCAATGGACCCACTGAGTTGTTTTACAATGCCCGTGGAGGTTGCGTTGACGATCCCGTCGGCATGCGCTCTAGGGAACCTAGTGGTGGGAGGATTGGGGTTACCAGGAGCATAGGGGATATTGTCGTAGAGAGTGCCAGATTGTGAATAAATTAAATCCAAGTGCTGGGCATGACGTATGGATTGGTCCTTTGTGACCGCACCACCTAGAGTGACATCTCTAGTGATTTGTGGGAGTAGTGACTTACAGAACCAATCTGTTAAGAGAAAATCAGGGATGGGGGCTTTAACTAACCTCCACCTATGTCTCCATTCATGGATATGATCAGAGATGTGGGTGGAGGTATCTTGACAAAACGAAGTGAGGAGTTCTGTCCCTGTCTCATAATGGATAGGTAACTGAAAGTGCTTTAGAAACTCCATCGCTAAAGCATCAAAGGTATTCATTGACGCACGTGGTAACTCAATATACCACTTTACAGCATTGCTAGTGAGGGTGCAAAGAAAAATACGCAACCAGACACTGTCATCCACCATGGACTTAGAAACACACCATAGATGGTAGGTGGTTACGTGAGTGCCCAGATCCTCCCCTTGTTTTTTGTCGAACTTAGGAATGTTCGTCGGTATTTTATGCGGGATTGATGGCCATTGTAGGTTATAGTAGATGGGGTCGTTAGTCAACTTGTATAAGTTGGGGATATCCAATGTTGCCAAAAAAGGAAAATTGTTGGGTGCCCCCGACTTGGACCATTGTTATGACAGATGACCTGAGGAGCTCTGTGCTCTGCCCATCGTTTGGTTCCCCATGTTGTACATGGGTTGCGAGGTGTAACAGTTGCTTTGTCGTACGATGTCATAAAGTGGATTACCATGAGGGTTTTGATACTAGGGTATGAAGTTACCCCCAATATAAGTGGTGCCCCCAGTATAAGCGATGCCCCCTTGACTCATCTGAGCATGTGAGTAGGGTGCCCCCATGGTTTGGGTGGGAATCCCTTGTGGATTCTCAACTAACACAGAACTAACCGTATGGCTTTGATTGACAGAGGGAAAATTCATATCAATCAGCGATTGTCCATGCATGCCTAAGAACGGCGAGAGAACTGTGAGATTCCCCGCTGCCATGTGCATATTGGGAATCGCCCCAGATGTTCAAATCTGGGGGTTATAACCGTACATTAGTTTCCGACCTTGGTTTTGGTAAATTGGACCCACATCCATAGTGCCATATTGAGTGTTATATGGAGCACTGTATGTGGCACTAGTCGAAGGTATGCTTTGATGCACCATAGGAGTGGAACTTGGCATCTACTGAGTTCCACTGATAGAGGGTGTTATGTGAGTTGCAGTAGCTGGGACAAACGGGATTGTGGGGTTCCACATTGCCGGTGTTGTGATGACCGTCAACTGGGGAAGTGGTAGAGGACTCACAGTGTCTCTATAATTCCACAACCATTGAGGTGTCGACTGAATAGATGGATATTTCCTCCCAGTGAAGAGTGAAGTACTGGTACTGCGGGATCAATAACAGGATCCGAATGATTTGGAAGAGGGCTATTAAAATCAGGAAGAAATCCTTCCGTGAGGAAATCCTCTGGCAAATCAGAATCGTCGGTCATCCAGAATGATCTCGTGTGCGACTTAAGAGACTGATCCCTCAAAGATGAGGAATCTGAGTCAGTGGATCTCGACAGATCCTCCACAGTGAGTGGAGGAAGTCTTAACAACCGTCTAGATTGACGGAGACGGCCGGATGTAGCCATAATGGCTGGTAAAATTTATCAAATAAATTTTAAGGTGATATTCTTTAAGTCTCAAAAACGATAGCACTCAGGTACCTAAAAAGAAAAAATACACTAAAAATGACAATTAGCAAATAGAGTGAAATTACCTTGTCTGATAAACATTGATTACTAGAGATGAAACCCAGTTTCTCAATGAGTAACAGAGAAGGATGGCCAAATGTATGCTTACGGTTACTTTTGAGCTTCGCCCAAACCTTAGATTGAGGGGCTAAGTACTCTCATGAAGACGAGCACCCTCCCAAAAAATGAAGACAAAGTAGGTCCGTCCGTTTGAGGTACCAGGACAGCCCGTCCTAGTAACCTTAGGTAAGTACCTAGAAGTATTGGCCACTAGAGATACCTCAAATCATAGACATTACCAGGGGGGACATAGTCGTAGACAACATGTTGTGTGGGTAGGATACCTGAGTCCCCAACTTAGTTTTGAAGTCCTTGAAGGGACCCCCGTTACACAGAATGCCCAAAGGAGTTGTAAAAGAAGGCAGGCTACCTTTGATTACAATCCAATGTTGTCTCGTATTTCACTCCAGTGTGAGTGGAGTGGTCCTGGTAATACGAATGCAGAAGGATTTTTCACTCTTTAATGACACTAGTTTGATTTGCAACCTTGAATAGTTGACTCACTCTCTTAACCCAAGGTCCTAATCTATCTAATGTTGGTTTGCTCTAAAAAATACTATCGATTGATTTTAGTGTAGATTTTAGTGTACTTTTTTATTTGTCTTCGGAGGGGGTGTTGATGTATGAATATGATGAGACTCTCGACTCGATAAACCGTGCAAAACTATGCTTTGAAAAAAAATCAATTTCTTATGCAAACAAGTGTTATTCTACACATGTATTATTTCACATATTCATGTATTCGCCAGTGCATCTAAAGTCATTCAACACTTTGCATAACCGAAAGTTCCTTTTCTCAATATTCCCTAACAACTATTAAACCAAACAAAGTAGCCTTCAACTATTTCAATAGAAGGAGATGTTCAGTTTATCAGCTTTTCTTTCAACAAAAATTTCTTTTATGAGAGAAAAACTAAAGCATTTTCTTAAAAATAAATTTTAAGACACCAAATTTGTTAGCATGATACTGTTGCAGATCCTAATTTAGCCCTTGGGACAAGTTTCCCCCCCTTTTGGTCCACAAAATCTCTTGAAAAGCATGGAAATGGGTCACTAACACTCTGTCTATGTGTAAACAGAGCTTTAGTTTGGCCACTAATGCTCCTTGTTCACAGTCAAAGAGCTTTATAAAGCTCTGTTTAGACCAGCAACCTACGTGAGTGAGGGAAAGAGCTCAAAAAGTGGGCTTTTGGGATCGATTTTTGAAGAGAAAGCAACTTTGCATGATGCAACAAACTAGATGGTGGATTAGAGAAGGATATGAAGAAGCGGGAAGCTGAAGAGAGAAGAGATATGAGAGGAGTCTGGATAACCGAGAACTAAATGTATAGTCCCTAGCGGAGTCACTAGTTTTGCTATGGGGTAAAATGCACGGGATGAAAACTATCCTCGAAAGTCTTTCTGAGACTTCCGATAGACCGTAAGGTTATCTGCAAAAGGTACCTGTTACACACATGTTCATCTATCTAACATATATTGATAGGATATGGAGAAAGGATCACCTTTGGTTCTTTCTAGATTCACTTGGGGATCTCCGTGCAGTAAGAAGAACTCCTTCTGATCGGCTCCAAGACTATTCCTGCACAAAAGAACAAAGCAAACCAATCACAGCATATACTTATGACAATTAATGAAAGAATTTGTAACAAACATTTATAAATGTGTAACTAATCTACTCAACACAACAAGCATCAGAATGGACAAATAAATGCACAATATCACCAACACTTAGAGTAGTGGAACACAACCGTAGTCCTATATTCAGAAGAATGGTTACAACAACCCTGTTGTATCAACCTTCCTTATCCCTTCTTCCTCTCTCTCCCCTTCTTTTAGCTAGCTCCTTCAAGAATATGACAGTATCACAACAACACCATGTACTATCCTTCTAAATGCTCTGAACATTGTGCAATGGCCCTCTCGTTGCTTAAATAGAAATTGAATTAGGGCTTCCCAACTCCACATGTAGTTCATTTGGGTAAAAACCATGAACCTGCCTCTTTTACCAGCTTTTTCCCATTTGCCTCTGTTTCCGGAATAGAATTTCTCCAAATATCTTGATTTTTGGAGTTTCCCTGCTTTTCTTGCACAAATTTAGGGAAATAATATCTAGATATTTTATGGTAGATTCATTGGCATAACCACTTGAGCATCACTAAAGTTCACTAACACTCCCCCTGGTCTAACAACATGAGTTAGCAAGTGACTAATGCTCCTTTATGCTTGTAAACAAGCTTTATAAAGCAAGTTGTCAGTGTACAGAGAGCGTTAGTGTGGATTCTGCGCCTGCAATTGTGGTCATTCTTTCAGTCATCCTGTCCTTCTCCTTTGAGTGGATTAGGAGGTCAATTTGTCCTATAACAGTATGGTCTTGGCAGGGTACTAAACTAGGGAAACACACAAATCTTTTATAAGCCCTAAGCACTTAACTTGGCTTGAATCAAAGGAAAATAGATCTTTGTAAGGCCTGGTGATATCCAAGTTTAGCTTTTCCATAACAGACTTAGGCATAAGATTATGTGAAGCCCCAGAGTCTAGCATGGCATTATGTAGGATTTTATCGTGGATGTTAAGGCTAATGTAAAATGGTGGTATCCTTCCTTCCACTGGTTTTCCATTAACATCAGGTCCGAAAATTAACTCAGGTTGATCATCAAATAGGTTAACAGAGTCTTCGTTTTCAACAAAGTTTAAAGATTTGCTTATTTGACATCTATAAGTTTCATGTTTAACCAGTTCTGTTAAAGGAACTGAGATTTTAAGTTTGAACACATCTGCTCCCAAATTGAAAGGCAGAGGGGATTTGTCTGTTTGAACATTTGAAATCTTAGCACCTAGGTTCTGAGTGGTTTGTTCTTCTTTTTGATTGGTTGGAGTCTTTTTAATTGGATTTTCTACTGCAATTTCTCGAGATTGTTCTACTATTTCCTTGAGGGGAACTGAAGTGGAAGGTTTCTCCTTAGAAGGTTGGTCGTTGGTTACATCTTCAATATTAGGACTGGGAGGATTTTGACTTAGTCTAGAAAGGATTTGCAGGGTTTTTGTAACTGGAGGATTCTTGTTTTGAGCTTTTACTTTCTTATGCTTATTAGGTACTTCTTTTTTGTTTTGGTCCAGAACCTCAGTGTTCTTTTTGCTCCTGAAATTGTATTGTTTATGTACTTCGAAAATAGCAGAGTCATACCCTTGCTTGTAATTGAAAGATTCTCCAGTTTGGGTCTGTAACTATTGAAGCATGTATAGTTCTTGGTCATCCTGAGTTAGAAAAACAATTTCTTCTTCATCTAACCCCATTAAGTTTATTTGGGTGTCTAGCTCAGAGTCTTCTTGATGGGAGTTTTCAACATAATTCTCTTGGAAAGGTGGTCTAATGTTCTGATCAGGCCCATTTTTACTAGTGTTTTGGTTCTGGTTCTTCCTAAAATTTGGGTTCCTTACTGGAGGTGCCTGTTGGCTATCCCAGTGAGGTTTTCTTTCAATGAATTCTATTCTATCCATCAACTTTTTCATTCCTTTAGCTAAAGCATCCATTTTTTGATCAAAGGGTGAAGTCTCATCTTTCAAGGGTGTTCTTCTCTCGTTTCTAACCCTAGCTCTTTTAGCTAGTAGATTAGCTTCTACGCTTACTGCAACACTTTGCATATCTTCCAGTGTAGGGGGATTCCTTCTCTAAGTTGAAAATCCATATCTGTGTCAAATCTATCTGGAAACTTAACCAGGGCTAAGCCCGGTGGAGGTCTAAGGTCAAGTGGTATTGCATTATATGCATTGTTAAACCTAGTGCAGTAGTCTTGAACAGTTTAGTTTGGTCCCCTCTTAATGTTTTCATATTCAGAAAGAATTTGAAGAGGGTTCTTTTTCTTCTCCCACATATCCCACCTATGTAAAAATTGTTGGTAAAAAAGTTCTAAGCTATATATACTATTAGGAGGCAAAGATCTAAACCATGTTTTCACTTCTCTAGCTAAAGTTTGGCAAAAATTCTCATTTGGACATCTCCTATGTCAATCTCATGCAGTTTGAAATAATCTGTCATTTTCTTTGTGTGCTGCTGAGCAATGTAAGTTCCAATGCCATAAAATAAGGTAATTTTACTATAATAATCAGCTGGTAAGACACCCTGAGGTGCAGGCATGTTAAGAGGGGCATATTTGAGTGCCATAGCTCTAATTTAGACAAGATTGAGAACTGGAGTTGGGGTAACTGGGGGATTTGGGACAACAAGGGGAGTTGGGGTAACAAGGGTAATGGGTATTTGAATGGTAATGATAGGTTGATGGGGGAGTGAAGGTATGAATGGTGATGAAGGACAATCTTCAGAAATTTGGGAAATGATGGTAAGCTAAAAGAAGTCGAAGCAGTTTTAAAAAGTTTATGGATTCTATCAGAAGTCAGGGATGACTGAGGTGAATTCAGAAGATACTAGTCAATTGACAAGTTTGCTCTTTGGAATTCAACTTCAGCTGTGAATTCTGGATCTAGAACTA
Organism: Pinus taeda; assembly: GCA_000404065.3. NCBI lineage: Eukaryota > Viridiplantae > Streptophyta > Pinopsida > Pinales > Pinaceae > Pinus > Pinus taeda. Next base: position 92,490 of record APFE030128540.1, on the reverse strand, counting down.
TGTCCTCAAGTTCACTTTCAGACTTAGTCCTAAATAGAGAATTATCAAAATAGTCGTCGAAAGGGAGGTCTTCTAGGAACAACCACTCAGCAGGGCATGAATTGGATCTGAATATAGGTCTTGGGCTTACTGAACTTTCTTGTCTTCTGATTATTCTCAGAATAAGGTTGTGATTGTCAAATACAGGGGGAGAATTTGGATCAGGATTGGCCCTGGTATAGTGAGTTCTCCCTGAAGCCAGATTTTGAGCTTTTTCTACTTATTTTCTTTTATGAGATTTTGAAATAGCTTCTAATAACCCTTTAAGATGCTTAAAAATAAAAATTTGAATTTCTCAAAGGTTTATTAAGGCTGGGGTTTTGAATTCCCCAGTATGGTCGCCACTATATTATCACTAAGATTTTTTCCTTAGAAGTTATTAAAGAAGGAATAGTCTGAGGTAACCACAAACCTAATCTTTTAGACTTAGGTTCTAGCCAACCTAAGTCCAGAGAGGGCTCTTCTTTATGTTTTATCTTTGTTTTGGGTACATTTCAGGCTAGTTATTAGCGCTCAAGGTGTTTTGTTTTGATTAGGTGGTGGAATTAAGGAAACAAATGGGCAAAGCAAGTATTCAAGCGATTGGGCTATGGAGTCAATTAAGAAAGGCTTAACTAGATCTAATCTATCACTAAGGTAAGAGTCCACAGGGCAGTCTAGCACAACAAAAGCAAATCTGCAGGTTTAAATGGATGAAGTAGTCCTAACCAGGGCAAAGGGCAATGAAGAATCCTTAATCGGGATTAAGATGAAGAAAGGAAGGATGATCAGTAGCAAAGGGCAACGAAGAATCCTTTACTATGGACCAAAGAGGGGGTAAACTACAGAAGTAAGGGAGCAATTAAGAATTCCCAGACCAAGGCAGTTTAGTAGAAAACATAAAGAAAGCAAACAGTTAAAACGGAAAGCACTTAAGCTAATTCTGAGATATTATTCCTTTTTCACTTTCAGATTTCGTAAAAGACACATATGAATATTTATAACATGAAGAGAAAACAATATTTAAACGTGAGAGATGATACTTATTTGTTCCAACTATGCACGAGAATCCTGTGAAATGTCCTTAGCTTTATTTGATACCTAGCAAAACCAGTCCAGTCTTTAGTACAATAGCTCCTTGGCTCAAAAATGAAATGTCTACAGAAATGTATTTTAATCCACACTAATTACTTCGTTTTGTGAAGTATTTATACAAAAATATTTCATAACTACATGAGAATTATTCGACGGAATGAGAATATATTTAGCAAGAAGATAGAGACAGATGGAGAATTGTCTTCTTGTTGTCCCTTTTATTGTGATTGTGCTAGTTGTTGCAACTCGGATTTGGCTCTTTCAGTTGCTTTGTAGTTATGTGCTGGAATCACTTTCTATCTTCTGCCTACTGATACTCTTTACCTGTTTCTACTTTGACCCTGTATTACCTGTTTTACCTGGCAGCCATGTTTTACCATGTAGATTTACTGTAGTAAATTTATAGTAAATCAATAAGTTTTTTACACCATTCACTGTCAAGTAACTTCATCCTTATCATTTTCCTATATATCTCATTAGCTTCTATATATTTAGCAAAATTTGGCTTACTTGTGAACAACGGCTTGACTTCATGTTCTATGTAAAATAGATTCTCAAGACCATCATATAGCACCTTTCCAGTGGGAAAATATTTCATCCCTGAAGTACTATCTTGGTGTTTGGCCAGCTTGTTGAATCTTTAATTTTAATCTTCCTTGGTCATCAGCTTGTCATTTATCACCACAAGACTGGGAAGTCCTTTTTCTCTTAAGATGCCATACTTTAGCATAAAGTTGTCAATGTCTGCTTGGATGCTCTGACATCTTTTCTCCAGATTAATCATTAGGTTCCTCTTGGTAAGAACCTTCTTTATTTCAATGATGATCATTGTTCTATCATCAATTTCTAATTCATCCAACTGGTATCTATTTTTTATGTTCAAAAATGTGATTAACTGAATGGCTTCTTCAGGTTTATTCCCCAATTCTGCCAATGTCTTGTGGATTGCTTCTGTAGCCAACTTGACTAATTCAGTCTGTTCAAAAATAATCTGAATAGATGGCCAAACATCATTGATAGAATCAATGATGTTGACCCACAAAATTTCTTTCATGTCTCCCAATGGCTCTTGCAATGTTAAGTCCTCTTCAAGGACTTTCATCCTCTCAACCATCCCCTGGTTCTTCTGAGCCTCTTCTTTTTGCTATATCTAGGCTAGTTTACAATCACTCTCCAGATTTGATACTTTTTCTCTTAGTTTCTTAAGTTCAGTGGCTTGGATACTCATTTCTTCCACGACTTTTACAAGTTCAGTTATTTGCTCTGTTGAATTCCCTGTGCTCGTAGATGCCCCTATTCTGCTGATGAACCTGTCACTGGCAAGGTTGTTGCTGACAAGGCTGTTGTTGGTGGAAGTGTTGGAGCTAAAGCAGCAGCTAATGTGGAGGGTATTGCAGTGGAGACTGTAGGAATTACAGTTTGGGGAGTGGTGGCCAACTCACTCTTCTTAGACTGTATCAGGTTGTCTAGCTCCTTTTCAGTTTCTTTCAACTAATCATTAAGCTTTAAGACTAAATCCATAAGATCTTCCTCCTTCTGTGTTTCCAACACTTCAGCTATGTGAGGAATTTTAAGCTACTTATTCAGTGCATCTATATCATCATTTTTCTTCTTGATGAGCTTCTCTGTAGCTTTTACATCTTTGGGATCATGTCCTCACTTTATGACCAAGTCCTCTAAGGACTTTATTCTAGTGTCTTTAGCCTGTGAAGAAGCCTTCTCCAATTGAAACTGTGCTGATATGTTGTTTAATGAATTTTGGAGCTGGTGGGTTGTGATTGCTTTTCTAGTCAATGTTGAATAAGCCATTTCACCAGTTTGTTTATGAAGCTCTATTTGATCAATGGGATGAATTTCTTTGGCCAAGACTTCAAAATATGTTTTCAAATAGTCTACCATTGATTTAGGTTGTTGTATGGTTGGCTTCAGAAAACTCATCTGCATCTTACCTTCTTTGGTGTTAAAGGCTAACATTAGTCTTGTTTGATTTGTTGGAGCCATACTCAGATAATATGCATAACTTTGCACCTTTAGCCTTTCATTCCTTGCTTCGATTTCCTTCTATTTTTCCTTGATATCTAGGCTCTGTCTAGAAGGAGCCCTGAAGGAGGATACTTATACGCACTGTTGCCTTTCCAACATTTGAGCTTGTGAGGTGGAAGGTTCTTGTGTCCCTCCTGAAGGAGTGGTATGCATGCTTTCTATCCTTTCTGCTCCTGAAGTTGCTACTGTTTCCTCAGTGTATTCCTGCTCTAAAAATGGATTCAGCCTTTGCCTCTTAGCATAGGTTTGGGCAACAGGCTTGCTAGAGGGGGTGGCCTCCTCTCTATCTATTTTTAGGTTCCTCTCCTCATTTAGAGGAGTCTGCAAGATGAGAGGATTGCTCATGATTTGCTCAAGTGGAGCAAGTTCTTCTGAAATTTCAGGTTGTTCATATTCCTCTGGCTACTCTGTCCTCCATGAATGCTTTGATTATTCTGGTTGCTTTGAAGGTTACTGCTCGGATTGACCTAGTTTCTTAGAGGGGATTGGTTGTTCTATTGTGTGTTCACTGGGTATTTGTGATTGACTTGCTTCTAGCACCTATACAAACGAATTCTCATCAAGACTTATATTTAGATAAATCAATACATTGTTGATAACAGTTTCTGTATCCCGGTCTACCAAAGTATTTTGCCTCCATTCAAACTGATTTGCATATTGTTCAATTTCATGGATTCTATGATGGATGTAAGGAGAGAATTTATTCTTTTGTCTCCTATTACAAATGAAATAACAGGGATCATATACCCAAATGAAGCTCTATTTTAATATTAGTCTTTGGAGAATCTCTTCTACTACTTTTCCTGCTTCGCTATTATTACAAATGAATGGGCCAAGTTGATCCTTTATTCTAAGTTGTGCTTTCTTTTTAGCTTTGACAAAGTGCACCTCATCTTAGTTGATGATTTGTCTATAGTACTCCAAAGAAAATAATCTCATAGGGAGGTATCTGGGCAATTTGTAGGGAGCCAGCTCACATCCATAGATTCTTATCTCGTTGTGGTTTTGGTACAAGTACCAATCCCCCACTCTATACTGTTTTGATAACTGAAGGACCCTCCTGATGTCTACCCTGATTCTGGGTGGAGGGCTTCCTAGCAACATAATTGCTAATGGATGTACAAAGAGGTCTATGAAGTCATTATAAGAGTACTGAGAGTCAAACTAGTGGAACAACATAGTCCAGAAGAGCGTTGACCTGGGGTTGCCTCTGGTATCAAGCTTTTGGAGGGAAATTGGAAATCTATCAGCTTGATAATACAAGAATAAATGATACAAAATTGAGGAATACTGAAAACTCTTTCATTTTCTAATATCATCAATTGATCATGCATTTTATTGGCAATGAACTTGGCATAATCAAACATGATGGCTGGTGGTTGTCCAGAAGAGTAGATGGACATAAAGGCTATAATGATTTCATCAACAAATTCACTTGTGGTATAACCTAACACATTGGAAATCATGTCTATGATGTCTCAGCCAAGGTCAAAGAATATGGTCCATAGATAAGGGGGAGAGTCCTTTGGGGTGTACTATTCTTCTCTGATGAAGGTCTGGTACAACTGAGCAAGTCTGATTGAAGAAAGGGTAGAGTATTTGTTTAGCAAATCTCTGATGGAAAGAGGAGTCAGGTCTTGACTTGGTTGTAATTTCAACATTGCGTTTTTTGACTGGGCAGTTATAGTGAATAGTACAGACTAGTCTGGGGCTCTTACTGCTCTTTGGTTAGGATCATAGTTCATGTGGTAGTAATGAACAATATCTGGTAAGATGTGGACCCTTTAGAATTGGTATTGGGGTAGTCCAGATTCCCAAAGCCCTATGTGGTCTACATGGTTGAGGAATTGGTCAAGGTACTTGCAATTGAGTTTCAAAGGGGATTTAGAGACAGAGGTATCTTTACTCTGGAAATCTTAGTCTGTAAGTGGGAGATGGTCTAAATCTCCATGAGGAGTCGTAATGGGCATGATATTCAAGGAAATTGGGGCTTCCATCCTTGGTTCTTGTGGATTTCAAGGACGGGGGAAAAGTTTTTACAGCATATTGGGATGAACTGGTTTCTTTCAGGGTGTTTGAGAGTCACCAAGAAACTTATCTAACTAAATCACTTAGTATTTAAAGAAATTCAGTTTTAGGCTTGGCAAGAAAACAGGGTTTCTCGGTGAAATTGAGGTAAATACCTGGTTTCGGCTGTTGAACGGAGAAATGGCGATTATGCACTATTGGTAGGAAGTGCACAGGTCAGCAAGGTGGTCTGGAGTTTAGCAGCTTGTGGAAAGTTGACGATTGGCAGTAGGTTGACAGTTGAACATACTCTGTGATTTGCATGGAAGTCAGAATGTTCTTTTCATGATAAAAAACGAAAAAAACTATAAGTTTTTTGGTTTTATGCGTAAAGTCAATGATATTGGAGGGGAAAATGACGGTTAGCACCAACGAGGGATGTGATGTTTTGGTGTGTAGCGGAGGCGGTAAGCGGAATACATCGCTCTGCTTTTGGGCGGAGGCCACCCGTTGCCATTCATCGGGTGCCACGTAGCAGTAGGGTGAACAGTGAAACCGCTCACATCAAGCGAGTAATGTTCAGCTTTCGGAGGTTGCCCAATATGTGTCAGCCGTCAGATCTGAAGGGGTCAGATCGCACGGTGATCAGGCGATGATTTGATCAGAGGTTTGATGGAGGGGACCGACAGGGTTTTAATAAGTGGAAAGATTAATTAACTGTGAATTAGGCAGGCTTAATGACATCGGGGGTGATTTGATTGGCGGGAAGAGATTTAATTAATCACTAATTGACTAATTACTCTTTTTATTCGACGGAGGGTTATGGTTCTTAATTAGTCGCTCATTGACTAATTAATCCATTTAATTAATTTATTATTAAGGCTTATGTTTCAAACCTTCGGGGTGGGATATTTATAATATGGGATTTAATAAAATATACGGGGAAAGGTTTATTTTCAGGAGTTAATAATTATAGTTAAAATTAAAGGTTAATATGAAATGAAAGCGGAAAAGTGAATTTTGCACTAAGTATAATGTGTTTGACATTTATTTACATGTTTGCATTTTCACATTATAACTTAGGCTAAATTGCTTTTGTGGGGTTTTTGTGAAAAATGGGTTTTGCATGGGGGTAATTACTTTCCCTAGGCAAATGGTGATTTCACCTTAGGAAAAGGGATTTTTTAAATGAAATGAATGAAATACGCAGAGGTGAATGTTGGTAAGGGGGCTTTAGTACTTAGATCCTATAGTTTATTGGGCCGAGGGTCCGGTCCCTCCAGAAGTCAGAGAAATGCTTTGAGCCTCTTTAACTTAAGGTTTGAGGTACTTTTGTCTTCACTTATGGGAAATTAGTAAAATTAAGGGTGAAATGAATGGGTAAATTAATCAATTGACTTTCTACATGTTCATTTATCATCCATGCTTTAGTAACTTGATGATGAAAGTAAATGATATGATCTTAACTAATCATTCATCATAATTCTGCAACCATTCAACTGCTTACCAATCTACTCATCCTACCATTTTTTCTACTCTTTATTAGGGTGCACTTAAGCTGGCAAACCCTTATCAAAACTTTTTCTTTTCTTTTACAATGGACATCTATCTAAGTTTATCCTTATTACATCCAAGGGCTCAGATTACATTGTTGAGCTCCTTTTATTCACTCTACCTATCTACTTATCTGCCAAGATTAAACAGTTTGGTCAGATTTTATTCTCTATCTCTAAACATGAAATTCAAAACATGGAATAACCAAGATTAAACTATTTGATTACCATGGATTGTGCCATGAATAATAAGTTGCACACAATCATTATTATGCATAAAAAGTAAATGGTAGTGGAATTTGGGCTTGCACACTTTCATGGTCTTTTCCTTCTTTGGGGTTCATTCTCATCTTTTTTGACCTTTTTCCTTCTTTTTGTCCTTTGATCTTTCTTTTAGGACATACCCTCTTTACATTTTTTAATTTTTTGATTTTTGAATATGGAAAACGTTTGCAGAAAGAAAAGGTATGTACATATTACAGGTTTAAATCTCAGCCATTCATAAATTATGACTCCTATTAGTATAGGAACCTAACAGCACCTGTAACTTAAATGCATAAGAAACAAAGTAAATCATTCACATACACACTCATCATCAATATGGGAAACATACACACATGGACAGACAGATTTAACACATAAACCCAAAAGGGAAAAAACACCAATATTGTTATTAATATGATGTAATCTAAGATCCCACTTAGTTACATCAATTTGTTTGTGAGCGACCACTCATAGGAGGCCCCAACCCCTTCAAATATGCAAGCCACGACTTGCCAATAGGCACCAACATCTTATAAATGCATGCCACAAACTGCTTCAACCAATTTTCCTACTTTTCATACAATTTTCAAAATGAGTAATAGTGGCCTACTTCTATCACATAAAAACATAGAGAACTTGTTTCAGTGTCTCTTACAACCCCTTCCTTTCTACTCTATAACCACACCCTTAACTACCCTACTCTCTGCACCTTTAGCTCTGCTACATACCCTTAAGCTACCATATTCTCTACTACTTCAACTCTATTGTATGCTCCCATTTCACATGCTCATTCAACAACAAACAACTCTCTGCTTTCTAAGTTTTGTTCAATCTGTCAGGTCAACATTTAAATCATTCATCCTACACTATGGGTTACTAATATTCAATAAAGAGCCTCAATATGCACACAATTTACTCTACCAACATGCACAAGCGTGGTCTTTGTTTCGGTTTTGTAAGGATATCCAAATCTGATTGCATGCTATAATAAATTCTAATTACACAACATGGCTCTCCTTGCTCATTATGTGAATTTATGCTTAAATGTTGTGATCAGGGATGGCGTTAATTACTATGGTCAATGCTCCATTAATTCTCTAAGTATTGTTGTCCTCACTACCTTGAATAAATGATCTCTTACATTATGATTAACTCCAACAAAGTATCTAGTGTGCTTCTAAACTTGGTGAAGTCATTAAATGATGCCAACCCATTCAAGCCTTCTCTTCCAATAAGAGGTGGACTCCCAAATATGGCATAAATGACAAACATAGTAGTTGGTGCTAAAGATCTATCGACTTGTTCATGTTCACAAACACTAAGCCCTATTAAACTCCCCATGACAATTTTTGTTATAAAAATCCAAAAGGCCCTCGGTCACAAAACACACGAAAACACCTCATAATCACAACCTAGGCATGCCTTTAGTCAATTATCGAAACCATAAATGTCAGAAATCTCTTCATCTCCTAAATTTGTTACCCTGACCTTTTCATAATATTCCTCCTTTAAAATTTTCCACGGAAAATCCTTTGGGGTGACATGTATTATGGGATCACATTGCGCCAATACAAACATAACCGGGAATATATGTATGCCACAGTGTTCCTGTGCCAAGTTACCTCAATCTCTTTTTTAATACGCCTCTCCTTTGAAATGTTGGGGACCAACCTCCAAGCTTACACATCCTTGTGGGACATCTCCCCTATGTTTCTTGTGCCCTTCCAAACCTTCCAGGGCCATTCCTTTAGGCAAACGTGTCATGCGGGACAACACACCAAACACCTGTGTTTCACTAATTGGTCTTTTGCTTGCATTGTATGCCTCCTTTTCTACCACAGTGTCCTAGTGCTCCATCACCCTAGAGATCCTGCCCATATTGAACTTAATAAACTGTAGGGTAAGGCCTATGGGGTTACTTGTCCCTGTGGGATCACTCGCTATAACCACCAACCAATCAGTGAATCACTGATTTTGCCACGTGTGTGCCAACTCACCTCGATGCTTCAAACTTATGCCCATTTTTAAATCACCATGGATGATCCTTTGGTATTATGTATCCAGATGAAATTGTGCTCATGTCATACTTACCACATGGCCTCTTAATATTGGTCCATGTATCACCCAAATTAGGCCCACTTGAGCACCCAAAAACACTAAATTTGCATGCCACATGTCACTAGTCTTGGGTTGCCACGTGTGCAATATTACATCATGTTGATGTCATCCCTAGCCTTGGGAAATTTTTGGATCTTCCAAGGTGATGTGGTTGTGAGGACCTCCTTGCACAAACCTTCCCATGCATTGATTCATCTATTGTCGTTTGCGTGCCAACGCACCTCGCTGCTTAGTCACCCCAGTACTACACCATTATATGAACCTTTATAACCTCTGAGGTCTTTCTGTTAGGATTATGTATCTATTGGGACCATTCTATGATGACTCCCGATAATCAACACTATGTCCAACATCCTACACCATGCCTCGTCATCTTGTTACTGCATCATCTCGACACTTCACCTAATGCAAGTCTTTGCAACTTCTGGGGTCTTTCCACCAAGCTTATGTGTCCAAGTGGGACCACACGCTTCTTCCTCTTGTGATTAAAAGTGGCCAACCCCACTTTTCCACCTATACTCAAGTATCATCTATACACTGACTAGACTGTTGAAACCCATGGAAATGTCACTAGGTTGACTTTTTTCTTGCTAAATTTGACCAACCATAACTTTTGATCTAAAATTCCTTTTTCGACTTCAACATAGCATAGTAAATATATTTTCGAGTATTGTCTAGCTATGTCATTTCAAAGAGAATATGATTTGATCTACTAAGGCATAAATGCCTTAAAATCCTAGGACTTCATACCACCATAGGTATAATATTCTAGCTTCTTGAATAGATAGACTCCTATGATGATTCTCTACATAAGACTGCAACAACCATAGGACTCCCTTTGAACTTGATGCTCCCACTGAACTTGACATACCATGCATCTGCCATCCTTGTCCATTTTCCATCAATACCAACATTATGCTCAATAATCTCCCCCTTTGGCATTGATGGATGGCAATAGATCAAGCTCCCCCTAAAACCAAACATGGTTTTCTCCATATCTACACTCCTCATAACATCAATAATCATTCCACTCATAGACTTCTTCTCCCCCTTTGACATCAATGGAAAAGGATGAACCCAATGAAGAAAAATTCCCCTAAAAATCTACAACCTACCTTTTAATTGAACCAGGAAGTGAAGTAGCTTCCAATACTCATTCAAGATTAGTCATTTGGTTATAGGAAAAACAACTCCTATTTGTTTCCTAAGATACTCAAAAGGTTCTCGTGCGAGTGCCTTTGTCAATATACCTACAAGATGATCATTAGTGGCCACATATTCCAATCAAACAACATGAGCAACAACTTGTTCTCTTAAGAAATGGAACTTAATTGGAATGTGCTTGGTCTTTGAAAGGATGGCGGGATTTTAGAGATGCTAATAACACTAGTATTAACACACAATTGAAAGATGTGCAACAAGAAATGCTAAATTTAGAAAGTGCTAAAAATATATCTACTAAAATAGCATGTCTAAAAATAGAAGTTTGGCCAATGAGCATTTTGGCCACCTTGGGTGAGAGGTGAAACTGCTAAAAATAACATCTTCTAAAAATAGCATTTCTGGTCTCTTCCTATTTATAACAGTCCCTAGTCTATCTATAAGAAGTAAAATGAATTTGGTTTTAACAGTAGTTTAAAATATTAATTAATTAATTTTCCATGAGTTAATTAGTTAAGGAAAAGCAAACTTGAAGTCTTTGTGAGAACATGCAATTATTTCTCCATGCATTGGGTAATGTGTCCTTGATTTGCTCCACTGATTGAGGAATTAAGGGTGAGTTCTATATTGAGAGGATCAGTTGACTTAGTTTAACTTAGTCAAGTTCAGTTAGAATAGTTTAACAAGTTGTTAAATTAATGAGATATAGTTTGTTGATGCTTGCATGCATGTGACAACTATTATTTTCAGATAACTGTGTATTCACTCATGGATAACTGATGCATGTTAGTTCTGTCAGAGACCCAGTTGAGATCAGAAAAGGGACAGTGTACTATCAGTTGGATGAATATTTTTCCTATAAAGGAAGCTCATCCATGATGAGGATTTATCTCCTTCAAGTTTGTGCAGTTAGATTAGAGGTTAGTGAGTGTGTGAAGAGGCCAATTCACACAGGTAGCAACACTGGACCTCAAGGAAACTTTACAATGAAATATGAGGCTTGGAGGGCAGAGGAGAAGGTTTATGAGAAGCCTTTGACTGTCTATGAGCAGTAGAGGGATTGTACTAAGAGCTGGATGGCTTCCAAGCTAAGGCTTTGTGTAATCCGGACTATATTTCCACTTGTATGATAACACAGAGATGGGGTTTTAGGTAGGTTCTTTCCCCGGGTAAATTCTTCTGTTTTATGTGTGATTGGTTCCTCCTTATCAGTTATATGTGTTGTTATTGATGTTGCTCATGGTTAATGAAGCTTCCTCTAAATTGTTTGTAGAAGTAGATCAAGTGTTTTGCTTTAGTACGTTACATTACCATGTGATCTACAGGTGGGAAATTTCTACATGGTATCGGAGCTAGCTAATTTGTAGAAAAAGTTCTACATGGTATCAGAGCTCGCTGATTTTTAGAAAAATTCTACAAAATTCTACATGGTATCAGAGCATAGGTGATCAAGGAGAGAACAGTATACTGAGAGGAGATTTCAAAGTTTTAAGTTTTGGGCCAAGAGTTTGCAGAGAAAATCTGAAAATTTATGTAGAAAAATTTCAGAAATAAATAGCAGATTTAGATTCCTTGTAGAAAAATACCCAAAATAAAAATTAAAAAAATTGGCTGAATCAGAGTTTGGATGAGGGAGATATCGTTGATTTAAAATCATCTCTTTTTCTAGAAAATTTCGTGATGGTGGTAAAGTGGAAATAGATTGATGTGCTAGCCAAGAACCTATATGCACTTGAGGTACAAGATGCATGCAAAGCCTTGAGGAGCAAGGCAAAGGTTAGATACTTGGTGGTTGAGAGGGAGAGTAAATTACCTCTCAACATGCAGACCTAGAAGAAGTCTCAGACAATTGTGGAGGAGCCATGATTGGTGCAACAGCTTCAAGAGGTTGTGGGGTAGCCACAACAGGGGAAGCTGAGTGGAGATCGAATAGAGACATCTACTCATGCAGAGACCTGCAGTAGGGGGAAACTTCGAGCCAAGTGGGCAAAGGGATCACATGCAGCCATACCTCCAGGTAGGAGGTGGGCGATATAGAGTGATCGTCCCAAGGAGGAGGGGCAGGATCCTTGAGGTACCCAACCTCTTGGATGAGACCTTGCTACAGGAGCCCCGATGTGGAGTAGCAGGAACTGACTGATTGGGTACAGATAGATGCGGATGGAGCAGAAGAGTGAGCTACAGTGCAGGGAATCCCAAGACAGCGTAGAGCATGTAGGCTGTAGCAATGCAAGAGGCACAAGTGTGTTGCACAGTGCTAGGTGGCACAGAGAGGTGTGCAATGGTGCGAGATGCATGGAGATGTTGCAGCAGCGCAGATGTCAGAGAGGGAGCAATTTTCAGCAACAGGTAGAGCTTCAACATCAGAGTATGTTTCTAGCCCAACAGAGAGGTCAGTTGGGAGTGTTTTTGGTCTGATCGTTTCAGGAACAATTAGATCGGGTAGATGTGTTGCATGAAGAACATTCCAGAGTTACAGGATCAGGTTCGAGAGGAAGCCTTTCTTGTTGAGAGGAAGTGTTGAAAAATGTCCAACATGAAATGCTAAATTTAGAAAGTGCTAAAAATATATCTGCTAAAAATAGCATGTCTAAAAATCGCAGTTTGGCCAATGAGCATTTTGGCCACCTTGGGTGAGAGGTAAAAATGATAAAAATAACATCTTCTAAAAATAGCGTTTCTGGGTCCCTTCCTATTTATAGCAATCCCTGACCTATCTATAGGAAGTAAAAACGAATTTTGTCTTAACAGTAGTTTAAAATATTAATTAATTAATTCTCCATGAGTTAATCAGTTAAGGAAACTCAAATTTGAAGTCTTTGTGAGAACATGCAATTATTTCTCCATGCATTGGGGAATGTGTCCTTGATTTGCTCCACTGATTGAGGAATTATGGATGAGTTTTATATTGAGAGGATCAGTTGACTTAGTTTAACTTAGTCAAGTTCAGTTAGATTAATTTAACAAGTTGTTAAATTAATGAGATATAGTTTGTTGATGCTTGCATGCATGTGACAACTATTATTTTAAGATAACTATGTATTCGCTCATGGATAACTGGTGCATGTCAGTTCTGTCAAACCTAGTTGAGATCAGAGAAGGGACAATGTACTATCAGTTGGATAAAATTTTTTCCTATAAAAGAAGCTCATCCATGATGAGGATTTATCTCCTTCAAGTTTGTGCAGTTAGATCAGAGGTTAGTGAGTATGTGAAGAGGCCAATTCACACAGGTGGCAACACTAGACCTCAAGGAAACTGTACAAGGAAATAGGAGGCTTGAAGGGCAGAGGAGAAGGTTTGTGAGAAGCCTTTGACTATTTATGAGCAGTAGAGGGATTGTACTAAGAGCTGGATAGCTTCCGAGCTAAGGCTTTGTGTAATCTGGACTATATTTTCACTTGTATGATAATACAAAGATAGGGTTTTAGGCAGGTGATTTCCCCAGGTAAATTCTTCTGTGTTATGTGTGATTGATTCCTTCTTATCAGTTATATGTGTTGTTATTGATGTTGCTCATGGTTAATTAAGCTTCCACTAAATTGTTTGTAGAAGTAGATCAAGTGTTTTGCTTTAGTACATTGCATTACCAGGTGATCTGTAGGTGGAAAATTTCTACATGGTATCAAAGCTAGCTGATTTGTAGAAAAAATTCTACATGGTATCAGAGCTAGCTGATTTGTAGAAAAATTCTACAAAATTTTACATGGTATCAGAGCACAGGTGATCAAGGAGAGAACAATATACTAAGAGAAGGATTTCAAAGTTTTGAGTTTTGGGCCGAAAGTTTACAGAGCAGATCTGAAAATTTCTGTACAAAATTTTCAGAAATAAATAGCAGATTTAGATTCCTTATGGAAAAATACCCAAAATCAAAGAAAAAATTGGTTGAATCAGAGTTTGGATGAGGGATATATCATTGATTTAAAATCAGCTCTTTTTGTAGAAAATTTCGTGACAGCGGGAAAGTGGAAATAGATTGGTGTGCTAGCCAAGAACCTATATGCACTTGAGGTACAAGATGCATGCAAAGCCTTGAGGAGCAAGGCAAAGGTTAGATACTTGTGGTTGAGAGGGAGAGTAAATTACCTCTCAACATGCAGAGCCAAAAGAAGTCTCAGACAATTGTGGAGGAGCCATGATTGGTGTAGTAGCTTCAGGAGGTTGTGGAGTAGCCACAATAGGGGAAGTTGAGTGAAGATCGAGTAGAGATATCTACTCATGCAGAGACCTTCAGTAGGGGGAAACTTTGAGCCAAGTGGGCAGAGGGATCACTGGTGAGCTCCAGTATTCCAGCAATAATGCTGCAACTCTTGGGGCTTTCTTCTTTATTTTTATCAACCCAGTAGTTAGTAAAAAACTTGGAAGCGACGCTGCTGTATGAACAAGTACTAGCTCTTACTGCAAGCTGTCACTTGATCAGCTGACATAAGTTCGCTAGGAGCTTAAGCCAACTTCTATGAGTTCTCAGAAGAAGCTTTAACTGTGATGAAAGGAAGCTACCTCTACAGGGGCTATTCTACTTGCAGAAAGAGAAGGAAAACTGGAATGAAACGCAAACCCTAGTTTACCCACTAACCCTACTTGTGCAAGAAAAGAGATGGAAACCACTGAGATGGGTGCCATTGACTACTGAAAAGGTAAATTCATTTATTCAAGCTACTTCTGAAGATAAATGAGAAGAAATCATCTTTTTGTACTTTTGAGTATTTTTATGTAGAATTATTATGCTTATGATTTGACTGGTTGTAACTGTGTAGAGGTTTGGTGGAAAAGGAAGATGGAGTTGGCTTTTGTAGAAGGTGAGGAAGGTGTGGAGAGGTCCTAAGAAGCCCCTAGTACCCTTCTGAAGACTTCATTGCGATCAGACTTCGAAAAATCACTCACATAAAGTTCTACAGGAGGCTGCAGGGGATCTACAGGAAGTTCTATAGGAGGATCTACAAGAGGAGGCCGAAAGTGGTTTTTGGAGGTTTGAAGGTGGAAAAATGATGGGAAAGGGGAAATGAAGGTTGGATGAAGGTGTTGAGGGGTCTGTAACTTGTCAAGGAATATTAGAGACGAAGGAGATGGTTGGATTATTTCAAATGGTAAGAAAACAACTTTATGGAAAAACAATGCAGAAATTAGGGCAGATTGGCGAAATGTGGCAAATGAGCTGGGGGATCTATGAGAGGTGAGCTGGTTCTGGTTGTTTTATGGAGGAATGATGAGCTGGAATGTCCTACAAGGGAACTGCACACTTACTTCTCAAAACTGACCAAAGCAAGAACCGAAAACAAAGTTTTGTCTATCTTAACCTAATTTCTGACCTAAAACCAGAAAAATGTTGAACAATACCTTATGAACAGAAAATCATACGAGATAACTATGGTAAAAGGTCATCAACTGATCTAAGCAATTAAATCTGAACCAATATCAACTTTTCCAAATCAAAGTATCACACTAGCAGTTGCATGAAGGAGCAAAAACTGTGTTTTTGGTTGCAGTAGTAGTGCCTTGACCTCATATCCTAGTCCTAAGAAGGGAGAAAGGAGATCAAGACCTATTGTTAGCCTTTTTATATCTTTTTCTATCACTGCAGCAACTTACTTAAGCAACTTGAAGGAAGAACAACTATTCTAACCATCAAAAGAAACCTAATCTAATGAAGTAAAATGAGTATATGCAACAGAAATTAACTCATGAATGGAAACAAAACATATAAGTACACAAAGGAGGTGTTGGACAACTTGGGTTGGGCCCTATCCCAAGAGCTTTAGCCCTCTGGAATAAAATCAGTGCTGGCTCAAAACTTCATTTATCTTCATTATCCAAAATAGCAGTTACATCACATGAAAATTGTCTCAAAAAGAGCTCGAAAATGAGCTAAGTACAATGCTGCACAAAAGTGCGAAAATATACTAAGAACTGGCTAACCTATTGAGGCTTGAAGCCTTCTTATTTATACAAGTTGGGACTCCCAACAATCCTCCTCAAATTAAGGAACTCGGCTTCATAGAACTGAAGATAACAACAGCCCTACTTGACTTGCTCGGCTTCCCCTTGGGATCATCAATGTGGGTCTTTGTACTCCGAGCTACTAATGGAGAATTCGAGGAAGGGGTCATTAATGAAGGAGACACCCCTCCTACAAGTCCTCTTCCCTATTTCCCTTGAGTTTGGCTGCCATTTGCTCATAATTTCCTTGTCTTTGACCAAAATTGTCCAAAAAAACTGCAATAAACATTCATTAGACTGCATGGCAAAGTGACTATCCCTATTCACTCTATTTACATAAATATATTCAAAAAAATGCACAAAACTATTGAGAATGGTGGATTAAATTGAATTAATAGGTAGAATGAGCCAATATAGTTACCCATTTCTGGGGCTCATGATCACCCCCCTATTGAATGGGTTGCTCATCATCTGAGCAACTAATCTAGCTCTTCATCTTTAATAGCTCTGACAGATTCCCTGACATCCCAAGCCTTTGATGTAGTGTCTTCCTCTTTATCATGGAAACCTGCTTTCCTGTCCACCTCCTCCCATTGTTTCTGTTCTTCCTCCTCCTTAACTCCTTCCAACACTCCTAACATTAGTGGAGGACTGAACTTAATTCCAATCCAGTTGGCATTCAAGTTTTGCATTGAGTGTTTATATAGGGGTACTCTCCTCATGGCCTCCCTCATTCAGTTTGGGGAGTGATACTCCCTGATCCTTAAGCTATGTGGCAATGTATTCCACCTTCTAATGCAAGCATAAAGGCAAACATCGCCAAACAATCTCTCCATGTCTTAAAAATGAGCAATAGCTTGTGCTTTCCTATCAACATAATTAGGTAGAACTTGGGGATTGGTTGCAAGGTGTTGGTTTTGCCCTTATCATCAGGGGCTCACTTAGCTCTTTTTCCATTATCTTAATTTCCACTGCTCTCTTTTCCTCATGGCTCATCCAAGAAGCCATAGCCATTAGTTGTAAGTCTCCCAATGCAACATTTGGATGCCATAAATTCATGTCAGGAAGTGCCATGTTGTGTAGGTAAAATTCTGCTAGCCTTGCTTTATCCTCGGCTAAACTATGATCACATAAATGCATAAACTGACCATAATCTTGAAATGGGATTGTGCCCCTTTGGGCCAATGTCTTAATATGGAATTGGAGCTACTGGTCTTTGAGATATAGTGCATAGGATTTAGCTGGTTGTCTACACTACAATGCCTCCATTGCCCAGTTGGACATGCAGGCTAATTGGGCTTCCTTTTCGTACAGTTGCTGTTTCAAAATCATCACTTCAGTTGCTGCCTGAGATTCTCTTTCTTGCTACTATTTCATCAGTGTTTCACTATCTGTCTGTGGTTCTTCTTCTTGTTGTTGTTTCTCTACTGCCTCACTATCTGCCTAGGGTCCCTCTTTTTGTTGTTGTCCTTCCAAGATTGGCAGCATATTTCCCCCTTGAGGTTCCAGTTCTTGTAACTAATTTTTCAACAGTTCATTTTCTTCATGTAGTTGAGCTCTTTTGATGCTCTCTATGTACCTTACCATGCTCAACTCCTTGCTCATTTCTCTCAGCTTGTTTTCCATGTGCCTTATATCTTTGACTCCTTTAGATTTTGCAATTTGCATTTAGGGGTGGGTCCCGACTCTTTCTTTTTCTAGTCCAAAGAAAAGGGGCACATCGAATTTTTGTGGGATGATCTGCCCACCCTCCAGAAGATTGTAATAGGAGCCTAAGTTAGGTTAAGGTCCCGGTTCTGGTATTTCTTTTGCCTTACCTTCCTCTTGGGACTGTTCCTCTGCCTTCTTTTCCAGTTTTTTAGTTTCTTTGAGCTTGGCCAATGTCTCCTGTAGAGAGGTTTGTGCCTCCTATAGGACTGCTTTAGAGTTCATCAATTGGATCCTTTCCTTCCAGGTGGAGGTCTCGGGACTCCCTCTCTCGTAGGTGATAGAGATTTTGGAGGGGGATTCCTCCCTTGTCACAGTAGGTGCATCCTCAATGATAATGGGCTCTTTCGATGGTGGTTGGGGCTTGCCCACCTTAATTTTGGTGCTCCTCCGGGCTTTAAAATACATCGATGTCTATCTTTTTCTTTTTCCATTTTGCTTAGCTGGAGTGCTCGATGCAGCAAGAACAACTGCTTCTTCCCTTGCTAGTGTTTTAGGGGATACTTATTCGTGCTATTTTTCTTCTTGTGATGCAGGAAAGTGTTCCCTCTACGGACAGAGGCAACCCCTCTAGCCCTAGAGTGGGTCTAGTCACAAACAAGGACAGATCAACAATATTTTTCCTTAAACAATTAAAGTTGGAGGCCTACCTCAACCGGTGGTCGATGGAGTTCCGTTGCGCTGCTCCAACGTTTGCTTCCTTCTCCTCAATGAGTGATCAACCTGAAACAATGCAAAGGAGATACAACAAAGCACGTAACCGGATACAACAATGAACTATTTATTCACAAAGTCAAGAAGTCATGAGCTATCAAATACATTACATAAAAGACATAGGAAAACATCATTGTTTGCATTAATAATGAAATAAGAGCAAGCTTACAACCAAAGACTTGACGTCACAAGCCTTCTCAGAGGGATCCAGCCAGCATGTTCTTCAAGCATTCACTCTTTGAAGATGGATCTCCCAACATACAAAGGTCTCTCTCTCACTCCTAAGTTTGGCATGAAATCAAGGGCACTTCACAACCTTCCCCAAACCATCAACACTCTCACACTTACCACACTCACACTAGCTATCTATCAAAAGCACTAATAACACTATTCAATCCAAGAATTTACCAACTACCAACTAGCTGATCATACCAAAAGTGAGTGTTTAAATAGGAGAAGGAGTCTCCATGAAAGGTGGAAGAGAGAGCTTATCACTAAGGAAGGTAGCATAATTGACGGAACTGCCATGCCAGGGAAGGAAGGCCGACACAACCTATGCCAACAACCAGGTCTGGAGTCATCCAGAAGGCCGACTGTTGGAACAAATTCGCCCAATCTAGATCATCACGGGTACATCATAGAGCTTTAGCGCTGACATCGCTAATGAGCAATGCAGCTAGTCAGATCATCGTTGAAGAGAATAAGGAACTTCGTGCTGGAGTATGAAATCAAACCATCGCGGGAATCAGATGTACTTCCACATTGGCAGTGCGACTGGACTATTTAGGAGCGCCCTTCAGCGCGTTTATTAAGCCCATAGCTGCGATGAGGCAGATAACTTAGGAAAAGTGGGTCGATTGGCAGTATAAGAGAGCATTTGTTGAACATGAGCATGTTTGAATTAAACACATGACATAGTAGATGGACTGGGAGTGAAGGTAGTGGAAAATTATTGTGTAACACTTCTTCACCCTCTACAGTTTTTCCTGTGTATGTTGTTTCTGTTTTAATTTCTGTTGTCTCAAGTGGTGTTTTCTCCTTTTCCTACTGAGTTTCTGCCTTCCCAGTGGCAGTATTTTTCTGAACTGTCTTGGTCTTCTTCTTCCCAACTTTTTTCCTCTTTCTCTTTTCTGCTTTTGATGTTGTTTCCTTCTCCGCCTTAGGTTCACCTGTGGTTGTGTCATTTTTCTCTTCTTCTCTCTGTTTTTCCTCTTTTTCTTCTTCTACTTGAATATTTTGTGCTTCCTCATGGATTTCTTGTTTAAGTTCCTCTGTCTTCTCCTCCTCTTCACTGCCAGAGGGACTAAGTTCATCTATGAGAGTTTTTATGTCGTCTTCCCTATTCATATTCCTGAAAATTTCCCAGGCTATAGGGATGGCATATGTGTGGAGGGAATCCTCTACCAACAATTTAATGAGCCCATGGTGGGCCACCTAGTCTAGGACCCCTACATTCAATTTGGTGCCACACTCTATCAAAGACTGGAGGAGAAAATATGGCAGACTGAGTTTTCTAGCTGCAAGTAGGTCCATTCCATATCTTAATTCATGCAATAATCTGAAGTGATAACCATAGACTATATTATATCTTCCTTCACAGGAGATATATTTCATGATCTGGTAGCTGACCTCACCACATGGATGAGGTAAACTTGTCCTTCTGATCCCATTCTGATCCTCTACAGGATGTTCATCAGGCTAGAAAAATGTCTTTTTAGCAACCTGTGCTAGTGGATTTTCTTCTTTGCTCCAAGGGAGCCATGTGGAAGCGCTGTGATACTGCTGATAAATTCTGGTGTAAGCTCTAGGGTCAGACCCTTGAAACTGACTATAGCATGTGTTTTCAAATGGGATCTTAAGGACATTAAGAATTCCTCGGTCACCTCCTCATCATATCCATGACTTCTCTCAACGAAAAGCATCCATTTTGCCCTGGTGAAGAGGGCTACCACCTCTGGGTGTTCATGCAATTTGTTAGAGTTCAAAGGCTCCTTTCTCATAAAACCTCTTGGCATGGTGTTTAGTGACTTATGGAAATGCTCAGGTAAGGAAGAAGACAACAACTTTCAAAACCGGAAACAGAGGAGTAGCTAAGGTTTATCTTTCTGGAATCAAAGAGGGAATTCTTTGTGTTTCTCTCCTTTACAACAATAATGTGCAATTTTTTCCTCCCTTCAAACCCTGTTCTCCACTTGAATTTACTGCTCGGGTTTTTCTTTTTTTGAGAAAATCAATATTTTGACAAAACACATAGTATTGGAAGCAATACTTTTCTTCTTTCTCACAAAATGAATAGGCTTCCAAATGCAAATTCACACTTTTTCACAGGCTTGATTTTCTATGGTTGCACCTCATTTTTTTACAGAAGAATATGGGGAAAAAACAGACTTTTTTTAGTGCAGAGAAGAGAACGGAGAGACTGTATAGAATTCAGAAAAACAAAAGCAGAGTTTTGTGCTCCTGTTCCTTTCCTTTTTCACCCCAATACTTTGCTTCTAATCCCACCACTTTGTATAGATATATCACATGCAGAGTGGGTTTCTGAGCTTGCCTCTCTTCGAGCTCGAATTTGGAAAAAATTCTGAAATTTTCCTCTGCAGAGCTACTCTCTGGCCTTCCTGTAGAAAGCCTCCTGTAAACGGTGCTCCTACTCTTGTAGAATGTGATAATGCTCCTGTAGAGCCCGATAAGTAGGAAGGTTTTGAAAACTGGTAGAGAACGACTGGTTCATTGTTCTGAAGGTGGTAGGTGAGTTACTGCAATCGAGAACTCGTCGATGCCAATGAAAACAAAAGGTGGCAGAGGCTTCGATCACAGTGTCCTTATGCTGATGGCGTGATCTACGGTGACAAGGTGAGGTGGCAGGATGGGTACGTTATCCCCATCTGGACCGTTGGTCCTACTCTAGTGCCATTATGGTATTTCATGTCGCCTGCCCGCCATCACTTTCATTATTCCCCTTATACGCCGCCACCACTATTGGTTCTGAGTTTTTCTTCCCGAGTTGACGAACCACACGTGATGACTGCGTCTTCTGAACTGTTGTTTGAATTGGACGATGCATGCTTGAACTCAACGAGGGTGGTTTGACGAGGGTGGTTTGAACTGAACGAGGGTGGCTAGTTAGCGAGCCACTGATTTCATTTGATTGCAACCATCTCAATGGTTCATGTAGTTCCTAAATAATATTCATGCAACAGAGGAACATGTTTAGCCATTTACTTGTTAGTCGCTGTCGTGCTCTGCATGTTCGGATTTTGGCACCTTGTTTTTTTTACTGATGTTGTTGCTGGTGCTCGTGGCCTCTAAATTGGTGGCGTCTACTGGTGATTTTCGATCAGGCACCGCTCCTTGTATATTGTACACATCTTCGCTGCATTTACCCTGCCTCTTGAGCTTGTTTTTTTAAAGAGATCAACTGTTACAAGAATCCCACAGGATTTCCTGTAGCTACTTCTCCCTCTAAAATTTTTGGTTGATGCTTGAGCAGGGACTGAAGAGATAGCTGCAAAAGGTTCTGAAGGAAAGGAGTAACAGCTGGAAGACATCATGTAAGAAACAAGTGAAGTAAAAGCGTGTGGAAATGTGGGTGTGCAGGGATGGAATGGAGAATTAGGAGGATGAATGGTGGCAGGGAGGTCCACAGGCCCTCTAAACAAATTTCTAGCCCTCAGATTCTTCTCTGAACTTGATTTTGGGCTCTCTGTAGTTTCTACAGGAGTTTCCTGTATAATGCACAGAGTTTCCTATAGGATGTGAAATTTCCAGAATAAGCGAGACCAAGGCCTGGGAAAAGACAATGGCGATGGAGGAATGAACTATCAAAGGTGTATGCAACCTGGCCATGTCTTTTTTTCTCTTGTGCGACCCTCCTACAACCTGTAATGCATTCAAAAGAAGTTAGTTTTTTCTGTTTTTTCCTTTTTTTCATCATTTTATTTTTATCTTTCTCTTCTTTTTTCTTTTTATGAGACAACTGGGGCGCCTCCAGGAGGTTTTCACGCTCACAGCCTGCCCTAGGCGCCTCCAAGAGGTTTTCACCCAGGGATCTTTTATTCTTTTTCTATTTTTTCTTTTTTCTTTCTGTTTTTCTTTTTTTTTTCTCTTTTTTTTTTTAGCTCAAGGTGTGGGTGGAGTGGAGGCAGAGATCTACTCCACTATCAACACTTTTTTACTCAGACTCTCAATGAATTCCTGCTTGGAAAGGGGCTTCCTGGAGATCTTCAACCTATGCCCATTGACAAGCATGGGTATGGCTTCTTCATCAATCGTCCAGATCAAGACTAAACCATTGTCATTGAATTTTTCTACTGTGTATGGTCCCAGCCATCTTGTCCTCAGTTTTCCCTTGAAATCTTTATATCTTGAGTCATACAGCAGCACCCAATCTCCTTCTTGGAATTGTTTTTCTTTGAGGTGTTTGTCATGTCATATCTTTCTTTGAAGTTGGACTACCTCTGAGTGGAGAAGGGCCTGCAATCTCTTCTTATCCAATCCATTGAGCTGAAGAAACCTTTCCTTTTGTGCATGGCTGAGATCTAGGTCCAGCTGAGCTTCCATCCTTAATGTGTTATATTAAGCTTCTATTGACAACAAAGCCTTCTTCCCATAGACTAGCTCATAGGGTGTGAACCCTGTGGTGGTTTTCCATGTGGTGTTATAGGCCCAGGTGGCCTCAACCAATCGATCTACCCAATCTTTTCTGTTGCTGCTCACTGCCTTAGTCAAAATCCCTTCCAGAGCTATGTTAGTGACTTCCACCTGGCCATTTGCTTGTGGATGATAAGGGGTGGAATTTTTGTGCTTAATCTTGTGATGTGTGAGTAGATCTTCAATTACATTGGAGGTAAACTGACTCCCTTGATCTGTAACTAATTTTCTTGGATAACCAAACTTGTAAAATATATTTTCCCTCAAAAACTCAACTACTTTTTCTTCTGTTGCTGCCTTGATCACCTTTGTTTTTGCCCATTTTGTCAAATAATCAGTACACACAATGATGTAAGGTTTCTGTTTTGAAGGAGGGTTGATGGGACCCACAAAGTCCATGCCCCACTTCTTAAATGGCTCAAATGTCACTTGAGGTTGTAGGGGCATCTCATCCCTTAGAGTACGTTTCCCCATCCTTTGACATCGGTCACATTGGCTGATATATATTCTGACATCTTGATGAAGAGTGGGCCAATAGTAACCTGCTTGCAGAATTTTGAAGGCAGTTCTTTTTGCTGGAAATGGCCCCCACAGGGCCCATCGTGACAGGTTAGGAGAATGTCAAAAACTTCCTCCTCTCTAACACATTGCCTCAAAATCTGATTTGGGCCAAGTTTAAAAAGATTGCCCCCAATCCAGGTGAATGGGACACTTTTCCTCATGATCTTGCTCTTCTCTTTCGAGGACAGGTGTAGAAGAAACTATGCTGAAACCAAGTAATTTGCTATATTAGCAAACCATGGAGAGAGTACCGAAATAGAAAATGGGTGTTCATCTGGCATTTGATCATCCACCATTCATTCTTCACCTGCAGGCAGATCTAATCTAGACAAAAAATCAACAACAACATTTTCCTTACCCATCTTATCAACAATGGTCAAATCAAATTGCTGCAATAAAAGTAACCATCTAATAATACGAGCATTTACTTCTGGTTTATTCATCAAATACCTAATTGCAGCATGATCAGTGTGTACGAATGTTTGATAGCTGGTGATGTAGTGTCTGAACTTATTTAGGGAAAGGACTACAGCTAGGAGCTCCTTTTCGGTTACAGTGTAGTTTATTTTTGCATTGGACAGGTTCTTACTGACAAAATATATGGCATAAGGCAGCTTCTCATCAACTTTCCCTAAGGCTTCTCCTATTGCTTTGTTCGAGGTATCTGCGTGAATATGGAAAGGCAGGGCCCAGTTTGGACCTCTCAAAATTGGGGCAGTTACCAGTTTACTTTTCAAGGTATCCAGAGCCCCTTGACAGTTGTCAGTCGATATGAACTCGACATCTTTTCCTAAAAGACCAAACAATGGAGAGGCTAGCTTACTAAAATCCTTAATGAATCTTCTATAATACCCTACTAAGCCTAGGAAACTCTGAACATCTCTTACCTTTTGAGGAGGTGGGACCCTTTGGATGATAGCAATCTTGTTGGGATCCATTTATAATCCTTGTTGAGAAATTGTATGACCTAGCATGGTCCCTTCAGTCATCAGGAATTCGCATTTTTCAGGATTGAGGGACAGGTTCATTTCAATGCATTTGGCTAAAACTCTTCCCAGGTTAGTCAGAGCTTCTTGGAAGTTAGAACCATAAGGGGTAAAGTCATCCATATAGATTTCCACAGAATCATGAACCAATTTAGCAAATATGCTCAATACTGCTCTCTGGAAAGTGGTGGGGGCATTGCACAACCCAAAAGGAAGGACCCGATATGCAAAAGTACCCCAAGGACAAGTGTAAGTGGTCTTATCTTGGTCTTCTGGGCCGATTTGGATCTAGTTGTACCTGCTAAACCCATCTAGGAAGGAGAAGAACTTCTTCCCCGCCAGGCCATCTAACACTTGATCTATGAATGGCAAAGGGAAATGGTCCTTCTTGGTGGCCTTGTTCAGTTCTTGATATTCTACACAAATTCTCCACTTCCCATTTTTCTTTGGCACTAGCACCAAAGGAGAGACCCATTCGCTGTCAAAGATGGGGTAGATGAATCCTGCATCCAGCAACTTTTGCAGTTCTTCTTTGACAATGTCCTTAAGGGATGGATTTATCCTCCTTTGAGGTTGCCTGACTGGTTTACAATCTTCTTTAATGTAAATGTGATGAGTACATATTGAAGGGTGGACTCCCTTCATCTCCTTATAGCTTCAAGCAAAAGCATCCAAGTGGTTTTCCAATAAGTTACATAGTTCTTTCTCCTGAGAGGTGGATAGGGATGAGTTAATCCTCAAGGTTCTTTCTGGGCCAAATTCCACATTCTTCACTCGAAGAGAGGTCAGATCAGCCACACAAAGATCAACTACAGGATTGGCCTGGGTTTCTTCCACCAACTCTTCTAATGGCAACACACTGGGGGGTGGATTCTGAATCAAGTCTTCAATAAGGTCATCCTCAGTTTATGGGCCCCCATGGTAGCCTCTACTATACACAATGGTGTAGAATAGACTTCATTCTCATATTCCTCCTCCAACCAGAGAGGTAAATCATGTTCTAACAGAGGTTGGGCAGGAGGATATAGGGCCGGTTTCTTGGACATATACCCATTCTTGAATGTCATGTTCCCAGCTCGACAACTGATGTAGGCATCTGCAGGAGCCAACCAATGTCTTCCTAGTATGAGAGGATACCCAATGAGCTTTTCCTTTGGCTGGAGAACCAAGAAATCAGCAGGGTACTCCTAGGAATCGATAGAGACCATTACATCTTCCACAATCCCCTCAGGGGTCACGATGGAGCGGTTTGCTAACTACATGATTGTGGTGGTCTTTCTCAGGGAACCCTAAAGGTTGAGTTTGAGCATAGTGTCCCTAGTCATCACATTAATGGTAGCCCCTACATTAATCAAGGTATGGAGGATTACAGTGCCATTGATGTGGACATCAACTATGGGGCTCCTAGTGTCTAGATATTTCAGACAGATTACATGTCCCAACATTAGGTCGGAAAGTTGTCCTGTGACATTGATAGTTGGAGCATCTCTCTTGCGCCTACCTGGGTGCCTGAAGCACTTCTCCTTGATCATCTTGTTGTATATGGGCACATCTAGCTTGGAGAAGTGGTATCTTTACACATAACTGTTTTAATTCTCCCAGAAGTTCAGTTTCTTCTGGGGTCGGTTGTGTGGTTTCAGTTAGTCTCTCAGGAAAGGGTGGAATGGCTTTTGGTTCACTTTCCTGTTTTTCTTCCTCATCCTCCTTAGGAGGAGGTTCGTTATCTGGGAGAACCTTCCCAGATCGTAGGTTAATCTCCTGAATCTCACAGCATAGGTCGGATATGATGTTTCTCCACTATATACTTGCTAGGCCTATCCGTTGTTGGGGTTCGGGTTCAGTTGAGCAAGTATTTGGGGTTGTCTTAGTGGAGCAAGAGGTAATGGTTGTGGTTGAATAGGTGGTGGAGGCAAAAGAGTGGGAGGAGAGTTATACTGGGGCCTCCACCCCTGATGAGGTGCATTCCACTGAGGTTGTGGCTGAGTATAAGAGTGAAACGAATGAGTGACTGGTGGAGCCTAGTATTGAGGAGGATATGACCAAGGAGGGGGTGTGGACTAGGAAGGATGAGCAGAGGGACCCTATAAAGGCATGGAAGTGGCTTTATTGGTGTTGTAATAAGTTTGGGATGTCCCTTGCATTCCCTGCTGGTAAGGTCTGGGTCCATGTGGCCTCCTTTGGTTCATGAATTAGAGTGGTTCAGTGGCTCCTTCAGCCCCTTGATATGCAGCTTTAATTGCGGGCAAGGAAGGGCACTGATTCGTAGGATGGTCTTCTTCACAGACTAAACACACTTCTATAAAATGGAATGGACATTCGTTCCTAGGATGCTTTCTAGTGCACCTGGGACAGAAGATGGCCAAAGCCCTCTCGGCTTCCTCTTGATTCCTTTTGATATGCAAGGTATACATTTGCATGGCAAGAGTCTGCCTCATCTCCCTCTTGAAATCTTCCAGCCTATTCTCAATTTCGTTTCTAAGGGATGACCTGGATGAGGATGTACTGGCTAAAGGTTGACTTCCCCTACCTCTCTTTCTAGTTGACCTAGAATGGTTTCTAAACACAGTCTTTATGTCATCATAAGGTAGTTGGTAGATGTCTCCCCTAGCCAGCAAATGGAGGGTATCTAGAAAGTCTTTAGGGACTCCTCTAAGCAGATCAACTTCATAGATTCGGGGTCAATTATGCACTTCCCCCTTTTATAACTGAGTTGAAACCTTTCTTCATAGTCTTCTAAAGATTCATCACTCCCCATGGTCATTCGAAATATTTCTTCCTTGGTATCCTTTGACCTACAGTAGTCTTGGTATTTGTCGTTAAAGGCTTGCTGCATCTGAGCCCAAGTTGTGATACTGTTTCTAGGTAACCCCATGAACCAGCGCAATGCTACATCCTTGAGGGTAGAAGGAAACAGTTTCAACTTCTGGTCATCCTCTGCATAGTCATAGGTTCGACACAGAACAGCAAATTCAAACAAGAAGGTATCATGATCTTCGATAGTCAGTCCACGGAAGCGAGGTAAGGCTGAAGGACTTATGTTTTTCATTTTTATGTCCCCGTTGGTCTCTCGGATAGGAAAGGCACCTTCTATTCTTTCCCCATTTCCTCTAACATTTATGTTTTCAGCCATGGTCTCAGGGGGAATGGTTTCTTGCTCTTCTTCTGTTATAGGATCTTCGTATATCTTTGGAGGTTCACCTATAGGTTCTTTTGGATCACTGCCACCAAAGAAGAGAGAAGGGTGACTTGATGATGTGGTGGAGGTGTTGGGTAGGAATTTTCCTGAATTGTCTCTGTTCCTATGAGGCATGAAAGGAAATCTCTTTTTTGGGAAATTTTGTGTCTTTTTTCTGCTTGTACCTGCAAAACTGAAATGGATTGAACAACAACTTGCAACTAAATGAAATGAATCTTGCTAAAATGGAAATTGCAGAATTGAAATGAAAGCAGGAAATGTATAATCTACTTTTTGCATAATTGAAATGAAACAACTACTATACTTTTGTTGAAATAAACTACTTAGTAGAATGTTGCAGTAGAAAATAGAAGAAAAGTAATAATCGCAAAATAATCTGACGCTTCCCCGGCAACGATGCCAAAAAGAGTGGTGAGCTCCAGTATTGCAGCAATAATGCTACAACTCCTGGGGCTTCCTTCTTTATTTTTATCAGCCCGATAGTTCATAAAAAACTTGGAAGTGACGGTGTTGTATGCACAAGTACTAGCTCTTATTGCAGGTTGTCACTTGATCAGCTGGCGTAAGTTCGCTAGGAGCTTAAGCCAACTTCTATGAGTTCTCAGAAGAAGCTTTAACTATGATGAAAGCAAGCTACCTCTACAGGGGCTATTCTACTTGCAGAAAGAGAAGGAAAACTGGAATGAAACACAAACCCTAGCAAACCCTAGTTTACCCACTAACCCTACTTGTGCAAGAAAAGAGATGAAAACCACTAAGATGGGTGCCATTGACTACTGAAAGGTAAATTGCATTTATCAAGCTAATTTTGAAGATAAATGAGAAGAAATCATCATTTTGTACTTTTGAGTATTTTTATGTGGAATTATTATGCTTATGATTTGACTGGTTGTGACTGTGTAGAGGTTTGGTGGCAAAGAAAGATGGAGTTGGCTTTTGTAGATGGTGAGGAAGGTGTGGAGAGGTCCTAAGAAGCCCCTAGTACCTCTCTGAAGACTTCCATTGTGATCAAACTTTGAAAAATCACTCACAGGAAGTTCTATGGGAGGCTGCAGGGGATCTATAGGAGGTTCTACAAGAGGATCTATAGAAGGAGGCCGAAAGTGGTTTTTGGAGGTTTGAAGGTCGAAAAATGATGGGAAAGGGGAAATGAAGGCTGGATGAAAATGTTGAGGGGTCTATAACTTGTCAAGGAAGATCAAGGACAAAGGAGATGGTTGGATTTGTTCAAATGGTAAGAAAATAGCTTTATGGAAACAATGCAGAAATTAGGGCAGATTGGCGAAATGTGGCAAATGAGCTGGGGGATTTATGAGAGGTGAGTTAATGCTAGATGTTTTATGGAGGAATGATGAGCTAGAATGTCTTACAAGAGATATACACACTTACTTCTCAAAACTGACCAAAGCAAGAATCGAAAATAGAGTTTTGTCTATCTTAACCTAATTTCTAACCAAAAACCAGAAAAACGTTGAACAGTACCTTATGAACAGAAAAGTGTGTGAGATAAATATGGTAAAAGAGCATCAACTGATCTAAGCAATTAAATCTGAACCAATATCAACTTTTCCAAATCAAAGTATCACACTCGCAGTTGCATAAAGGAGCAAAAATTGTGTTTTTGGTGGCAGCGGTAGTGCCTTGACCTCAGATCATAGTCCCAAGGAGGGAGAAAGGAGATCAAGACCTATTGTTAGCCTTTTTAGATATTTTTATGTCACTACAACAACTTACTTGAGCAACTTGAAGCAAAAACAACTATTCTAACCAGCAAAAGCAACCTAATCTGATGAAGTAAAATGAGTATATGCAACAAAAATTAACTTATGAATGGAAAAAAAAACATATAAGTACACAAAGGAGGTGCTGGGCAGCTTGGGTTGGGCCCTAACCCAAGAGCTTCAGCCCTCTGGAAGATAATCAGTGATGGCTCAAAACTTTATTCATCTTCATTATCCAAAATAGCAGTTACATCACATGAAAATTGTCTCAAAAAGAGCTCGAAAATGAGCTGAGTACAATGTTGCACAAAAGTGCGAAAATCTACTAAGAACTGGCTAACCTACTGAGGCTCGAAGCCTTCTTATTTATACAAGTGGGGACTCCCAATAGTACTCCTCAAATTAAGGAACTCGACTTCCTAGAACTGAAGATAACAGCAGCCCTACTTGACTTGCTCGGCTGCCCCTTGGGATCATCAATGTGGACCTTTGTACTCCGAGCTGCTGATGGAGAATTTGAGGAAGGGGTAATTAATGAAGGAGACACCCCTCCTACAAGTCCTCTTCCCTGGTTCCCTCGAGTTTGGCTTCCATTTGCTCATAATTTCCTTGTCTTTGACCAAAATTGTCCAAAAAATCTGCAATAAACATTCATTAGATTACATGGCAAAGTGACTATCCCCATTCACTCTATTGACATAAATATATTCAAAAACATGCACAAAACTATTGAGAATGGTGGATTAAATTGAATTAATAGTCAAAATGAGCCCATATAGTTACCCATTTCTGGGGCTCATCACTCACATGCAGCCATACCTCCAGGTAGGAGGTGGGGTGATATAGAGTGATCATCCTAAGGAGGAGGGGCAAGATCCTTGAGGTACCCAACCTCTTGGATGAGACCTTCCTATGGGAGCCCCGATGTGGAGTAGCAGGAACTGACTGATTGGGTAGAGACATATGTGGATGGAGCGGTAGAGAGACATACAATGTAGGGAATCCCAGGACAGCGCAGAGCATGCAGGCTGCAGCAATGTGAGAGGCACAAGTGTGTTGCAGAGTGCTAGGTGGCAAAGAGAGGTGTGCAATCGTGAAAGGTGCATGGAGATTTTGCAGTAGCTTAGATGTCAGAGAGGGAGCACTTGTCATCAACAGGTAGAGCTTCAACATCAGAGTATGTTTCTAGCCCAACAGAGAGATCAGTTGGGAGTGTTTTTGTTCCAAGAGTTTCAGGAACAATCGGACCGGGTAGATGTGTTGCATGCAGAACATTCCAGAGTTATAGGATTGGGTTCGAGAGGAAGCCTTTCTTGTTCAGAGGGAGTGTTGAAAAATGTGCAACAAGAAATGCTAAATTTAGAAAGTGCTAAAAATAGATATGCTAAAAATAACATGTCTAAAAATAGCAGTTTGGCCAATGAGAATTTTGGCCACCTTGGGTGAGAGGTGAAACTGCTAAAAATAACATCTTCTAAAAATAGCATTTCTGGGTCCCTTCCTATTTATAGCAGTCCCTGGTCTATCTATAGGAAGTAAAAATGAATTTGGCCTGAAGAGCAGTTTAAAATATTAATTAATTAATTCTCCATGAGTTAACTAGTTAAGGAAAAACAAACTTGAAGTCTTTGTGAGAACATGCAATTATTTCTCCATGCATTGGGGAACGTGTCCTTGATTTTCTCCACTGATTAAGGAATTAAGGATGAGTTCTATATTGAGAGGATCAAATGCTTAGTTCAACTTAGTCAAGTTCAGTTAGATTAGTTTAACAAGTTGTTAAATTAATGAGATATAGTTTGTTGATGCTTGCATGCATGTGACAACTATTATTTTCAGATAACTGTGTATTCACTCATGGATAACTGATGCATGTCAATTTTGTCAGAGACCCAGTTGAGATCAGAGAAGGGACAGTGTACTACCAGTTGGATGAATATTTTTCCTATAAAGGAAGCTCATCCATGATGAAGATTTATCTCCTTCAAGTTTGTGCAGTTAGATCAAAGGTTAGTGAGTGTATGAAGAGGCCAATTCACACAGGTGGCGGCACTAGACCTCAAGGAAATTGCATAAGGAAATAGGAGGCTTGGAGGGCAAAGGAGAATGTTTGTGAGAAGCCTTTGACTGTCTATGAGCAGCAGAGGGATTGTACTAAGAGCTAGATAGCTTCCGAGCTAAGGCTTTGTGTAATCGAGACTATATTTCCACTTGTATGATAATACAGAGATGGGGTTTTAGGCAGGTGCTTTCCCCAAGTAAATTTTTCTATGTTATGTGTGATTGATTCCTTCTTATCATATATATGTGTTGTTATTGATGTTGCTCATGGTTAATGAAGCTTCCGCTAAATTTTTTGTAGAAGTAGATCAAGTGTTTTGTCTTAGTACATTGCATTACTAGGTGATCTACAGGTGGGAAATTTCTACATCGTATCGGAGCCAGCTGATTTGTAGAAAAATTTCTACATGGTATTAGAGCTAGCTGATTTGTAGAAAAATTCTACAAAATTCTACATTGTATCAGAGCACAGGTGATTAAGGAGAGAACAACATACTGAGAGGAGATTTCAAAGTTTTGAGTTTTGGGCCGAGAATTTGCAAAGAAGATCTGAAAATTTATGTATAAAATTTTCAGAAATAAATAGCAGATTTAGATTCCTTGAGGAAAATACCCAAAAAAAAAAAAATCAGCTGAATCTGAGTTTGGATGAGGGAGATATTGATTTAAAATCAGCTCTTTTTCTAGAAAATTTCGTGATGGTGGGAAAGTGGAAATAGATTCATGTGCTAGCCATGAACCTGTATGCACTTGAGGTACAAGATGCATGCAAAGCCTTGAGGAGCAAGGAAAAGGTTAGATACTTGGTGGTTGAGAGGGAGGGTAAATTACCTCTCAACATGCAGAGCTAGAATAAGTCTTAGACAATAGTGGAGGAGCCACAATTGGTGCAACAGCTTCAGGAGGTTGTGGAGCAGCCACAACAGGAGAAGATGAGTGGATATCAAGTAGAGACATCTACTCATGTAGAGACCTCCAGTAGGGTGCTTCAAAAGTCTCTTCACCACTTAAATTTTTAGAAATCTCATCCCTGACTCATGAACAAATAGAATATGTCTAACACAGTGTATCCAAGTTGGAAATTCGATTGTCAACGTGTAAGAATAAATAAAAAACATGGTTTAAAATATGGAGGAAAATGAGCAATAAATATAAAAATCCATAAATCCCATGGAGAAACTTCTCTTGGATAGGATTCCAAAAAATGATATGGAGGTCCCAAGAAATTATGAAAACAAGGAGAAAAATTTTGTTTAAATTTGATCACATATAGTGAGCATTTTGTCACAATAGGAGATCAAAATTATTGAATCATTGAACCGTAATCATGATTTTTCAAACTAATATCCACTTCATCAAAGCTTCAAGTCAACAGTAAGGAACTATTTCATTACAAAATCAATATGAGGAAGTTTGATGGTAACAATCCTATAACATGGATATTCTAGATGGAGAAAATGTTAATCTAGGTTGTCATTGATGTCAATATGGCAATATTCTAGACAGTAAACAATGATGTGAAGCCAAGTAGAGTAGATCCTTGAAGCGACAGGAGTATGTCAATATGGCAATATTCTAGGATACTAAATGATGATATGAAGCCAAGGAGAAGTAGAGCAGATTCGTGAAGAAACAGGAGCAAGAAGCCATGAGGAGAAACCAGAGGAAAACCAAGACAGTCAAGCCATTAGAGAGAATACCGAAAGTCATAGGAGCTATCAAAGCAGAGAAGAGGTATTGGAGCAGTATCGGAAGCCACATGAAAGACAAGTTAGTGTAAGAGTGGGAGATTGAGGAGGAGCCATATCTGGAGTATCGCATGTAATATATGCCAAAGAAGAACTGCAGAGTATCAGAGGAGTTAACAAAGGAGCCATATCAGACCAGAGAAGAGTGGAAAGTCAAGGGAGCTGAGATGATTAGGTTTTGAGTGAGAAGCGAGAGGTTGAGTGTTAGAGGGTGTTTGAGACAAAGGTCAATTTATTGCTGTAATTGAGCCAAGAGGGCAAGACTCGTGCTTGGTGTGGACTCTCATTACTCTGTGTAACTGTGTTCAACAGTTAACCAAGTATTTATTTGTATTCCCACCGAAAAACATAAATCTTAGTGCTTAACACTTTTATTCACAAATCACGATTATCTTGTGATTAAGTGTTAATCTCGTGGTTAAACGATTAAGTGCTTTATTTAAGTGATTGATTAATGCATGTGGTTATATTCCAAAAAGCAGGTTTGTAATAATGGTAGTGGTTATTGGGTGGATGCTAGGCAATAAGTGGTATTTATAGGAGCTCCCCCAATTCCATTAACCAAGCGACACGTAGCACTCGGGTGGAGAGAGAAAAGCACGTTTTTTGGGTGGTTATTTTCCTTGCAAGTGGCTCACCCAAAATGCATATAGGCTGATGGATCTAGCGCGGGTTGATCAATGGTAAAGGATCAACGGAAGGTTTTGGGTTGATCGGGTTAAGTCAGGACTATTAAATCTGGAGAGAAGAGATCTATGACGCAACAAGCTTCTAATGGATTCTGTTGATCAGACCGAGTGTTGATCGTCAAATCTAATACAAAATAAATCAATGGTATAGAATGAGGACCACTATTATAAAATTCAGTAAAGAAGAGTTTTGGGAGTAGAGAATCACTATCAAACATGTCTTGACAAGATTGGTTCGGAGCCCTTGGGGTTGGAGCCTTAGAAGTGGAAGGATTGGTGTCCTTAGGGTTGGTACCTTCACAAAACAAATTTGGTGCTTGGAAACAGATTGGAACTATATATATCTATATCGATATATATATCTATATAATCTTATATAATATATTATTATATATATATATATTATAAATATATATAATAATATATAAATCTTATAATAATATATAATATATATATATATATTATATATATATTATTTCTAATTGGAGATTATATTATAAAAGCATTTATTTTTTGCTTTCATTTGTGTCTAAATATAAATTTTTTAACTGTAAATAATGATTAATTGAAATAATTGATTCACCCCCCTGCCCCCCCCTCAAGGCATTGAAATCTGGAAATCAGTAGTTTTTTATAGCATGATGGATGGAGAATCCAAGGAGTACAATGCAAAAGCAATGAAGGCAATCTTGAATGGGCTATCTAATTCTATAAAGAACAATTTAAGAAAATGTTCATCAGCAAAGGGTATATGGGACAAACTTCATGACCTTCACTCAAAAGGAGCATTAACCATGACCATCAGTCAAGAAGATGATGGAAATCAAGAAGGAAATCTAGAACCCATCACAGAAGTTGAAAATGAGAATGATGATATCAAGGCTAAAGAAGATATAGAAGATGAAGAGAATGAAAAATATTTTGTGGAAGATCTCCTCGCTCAACTTAAGGCTTCCGTGGAAGAGATTATGAATTTGAAAAAGGAAAACAAGGAACTTAAGAAGAAAGCACTAGTTGGTGACCTAGACCAAACAAGGAAGAAAGTTGACCTTGTCAAGCTTCAAGTACAAGAAAGGGATGAACAAATTGCCAAGCTTAAGAAGGAATTTCATCAAAGCAAAAGAAAGCAGCATGAAGAAGTCATATCCATGACGAATCAATTGGATAAAGTAAAGAAATGGGAAGATACCTTGTTAAGTCAACTTGAACAAAGGCACAAGAGCCTGAACAGAGTTGAAGAAGAGATTGGTCAATACAAGTAGAGGTCTCCTCTCTCAAATCTCAACTAAAAGAAGCAAGAAAGTTAGCATAAGGAGCTGAGAAGACAATGGAAGCATTAGCAATCATAGAAGAACAAGTTGATGAAGTAGAAAAGGAGAGAAACACCATGATATGTCAACTAAAAGCCAAGGATGAAGAAATTTTCAAATTAAAATCTAACATCAAACTTCTCAAGGCCGAACCATGTAAAGCTACAAGGATCAAGGAAGAAAAATAGAGCAGTCTAGCAAAGGAAAATGAAGTCAGATATCATCTCCCTTAAAATAGAAGCAAATGAAGCTGCTCATATCAAGGAAGAAACTAAGAAACAAATTGCTAAGGCGAATAATGAGTGTGAAATATTGGAAGAAGAGATTGTCTTCCTCAGGAAAGAGGTTGAAGGGATGAACAAAACCTTGAAGAGCTCTCAAGCCTTGGATGAAATGCTCAGCCATCAAAGATTTCCATTTAATAAATTAGGTCTCGAGTATGCAGGTGAATTCTCAAACAAGAATGATAATGCTTCAAACAAAAGGGATGTGAAGAAGCCAAAAAGAAATGGCGATGCTCCCAATTCCAGCAAAGGCAAGGAGAAAAATCAAGGCAACAATGGAAGAAATCCTGCTCCAGGAAGAAATGTAGATAATGTCAAGGATGCTAGAAGTAGTGGTTATCATTAAAGGATCTCAAGATAGAAAGACTTTAGAAGTACATCAAGGAAATCTCCATCTCCCAAGTACCAAAGTTTATTTCTTGGTTATTGTTATTCTTGTACAAACTTTGGTCACATGGCAAAAGATTGTAAATCATATCATAAAGATAGATGTTATGGTTCCCAACCATATGATAAAGATAGATATTATGGTCCCTAACAATCTCCAAGGAACGATTTTGCAAGAAGAAATCATAAATTCTTATTCATGAACAATGTAGAATGCTTCAAGTGTCATAACATTGGTCATATGGCATGTGATTGTAACTTAACTTGGGCTCTTACACAAGCTAGAACCATGCAAAAGAATAAAGTTACAAAAGTATGGAGAAGGAAGCAAATACAATCCGAAAGTCCCTTGAACTCTCTAGCCAACAACACATGTTGTTGATCTGATCTTCAACAATCTGAGCATTTGATAGGAAGATTCTGCCAAAAGAGAAGATGCATATAGTTAGGGGGAGCCTGTGATTCTTGATCATTATTGCAGAAGCTATTAGTGAAAGGGCCCTTATGAAATCCTTGTTGAGCTATATTAACAATCATTCATTAATAAAGATAATTTCTCAGGAGCACTCCATTGAAGAACTTGATCTCTTAACTATTCTTTGGACTGGCGTTGAAGATGTTTTCCACTTGATCACTAAGTAGAAATTGGAACAACAGAGAATGTCATCTAATACTAGAGAAATAGGGCAAATAACCATGTTTTTGTTATTACAGAAGTTTATGCCTCAACTCAGGGATTGAATGTGAGAACAGTTAAATTATGGACACAAATAAAGGCAACCTTCAAACAAACAGATACATCTGGGAATGAAATATGAAGTAAGAGCAGTTGGCAGCATCTAACAAACTGAAGCATTGTTGAAGCCATGATAAATTAGTTCTGAGACATGAAGAGGGGATAATGTGCTAGTTGCAGAAATCCTTCTATCTTGAGTAAAAAGAAGAGCACTATGACAGGGGGAGTAACAGACCCATGAAGATCTACTCTTCATGAAGAAGAGTAGTAGTTCGACAAGGGGAGTACTTGTTCACTCCTTTGCCATTGATGTCAAAGGGGGAGAGAAGAAGAATATTGCCATCAATAACAAAGGGGGAGATTGTTAATCTAGGTTGTCATTGATGTCAACATGGAAATATTTTGGACAGTAAACAATGATGTGAAGCCAAGTAGAGCAGATCCATGAAGCAACAAGAGTATGTCAATATGGCAATATTCTAGGATATTAAATGATGATATGAAGCCAAGGAGAAGTAGAGCAGATTCGTGAAGAAACAGGAGCAAGAAGCCATGAGGAGAAACCAAAGAAAAGCCAAGACAGTCAAGCCATTGGAGAGAATATCGGAAGTCATAGAAGATATCAGAGCAGAGCTATCAAAGCAGAGAAGAGGTATTGGAGCGGTATCGGAAGCCACAGGAAAGCGAAGTTAGTGTAAGAGCGGGAGATTGAGGAGGAGCCATATCAGGAGTATCACATGTAATATATGCCAAAGAAGAACTGCAAAGTATCAGAGGAGTTAACAGAGGAGCCATATCAACAGAAGAGTGGAAAGTCAAGGGAGCTGAGATGATTAGGTTTTGAGTGAGAAGCGAGAGGTTGAGTGTTAGAGGGGGTTTGAGACAAAGGCCAATTTATTGTTGTAATTGAGCCGAGAGGGAAAGACTCGTGTCTGGTGTGGACTCTTGTTACTCTCTGTATCCGTGTTCAACAGTTAACTGGGTATTTCTTTATATTCCCACTGAAAAACATAAATCTCAGTGCTCAACGCTTTTATTCACAAATCATGATTATCTTGTGATTAAGTGTTAATCTCGTGGTTAAACGATAAAGTGCTTTATTTAAGTGATTGATTAATGCATGTGGTTATATTCCAAAAAGCGGGTTTGTAATAATGGTAGTGGTTATCGGGTGGACGCTAGGCAGTAAGTGGTATTTAGAGGAGCTCCCCTGATTCCATTAATCAAGAGACACATAGCACTCGGGTGGAGAGAGAAAACCACCTTTTTTGGGTGGTTATTTTCCTTGCAAGTGGCTCACCTGAAATGCATGTAGGTCATTTGATCTAGCACGGGTTGATTGATGGTGAAGGATCAACGGACGATTTTGGGTTGATCAGATTAAGTCGGGATCATTAGATCTGGAGAGAAGAGATCTATGGTGCAGCAAGCTTCCGATGGATTGTGTTGATCGGCAGATCTAATACAAAAGAAATCGACGGTGCAGAACGAGGACCACTATTATAACACACCCTAATGTTATATCTCATCCTCTGTGTCGGAAGGTATGTATCACAAGATTTAAAGGGATGGCACACTATAAACTGCGATTGCGATATATACATACGGACCTAACGGGTATTTTAACTACTATTTAATATCATGGCGCATCCATCCCATCGGTAGAAGGGGAATTGGCCATGTTATGTGCAAACCTCTGATTGTGATAGAGTTGTATATAATGTTGCATCCAGTAGGAGCAATCGACCATCGGCGATGGTATAGGCACGACTTATAAAAGACCTCTAGAAAGTTGTGATTGCGATTGGATAGTGACGTGGCATGTGGGACCTCTCTGTTGGTACAACCTCTCTAATGAAATCCTCTGTAAGTAATGATTGAGTCTATTGTATAAATATTAAAGAAAAAAAGGTCCTCTCTGATATTTTTTAATATGAAACATTTCTTTGTAATTCGGCCTCTCTTCTGCATTTACGTGTCATGTGAGTATTGGAACACTCGAATAGACAGAGGAAGCCATGGACCGGGAAGCCGAAGAATCAAGCGAGCATACATGGACGAGTGAGTGCAGAGGAAGCTAAAGTGACCAAAGGAGGGAAGCCAAAAGGGCGAGCGAGTGTTGAGGAAGCCGAAGCTCAAGTGAGCAAGGGGGAAGCCAAAGGTCAGGCGTATCAGTATAAGAAAACAGAGAATTTCCTTTATGAGTGGTTGTTGGAAAACTGGAAGAAAGAAGGAAGCTGGCGATCCAACAAGATAGAAAGAGGCCGAAGGTCTAGTAGGACAGAAGGAAGGCAAAGGTCCAGCCAAACAGGAGGTAGTCGAAGGACAAGCAACTCTATTAATCGTGTTACCCTGTGAAAGACTCAGACTTGTGATGAATTAATCATGTACATAATGCATTTTGAAGAACAATTCTTTGATATAATAAATAAAGTTTTATCTGACATTGTTTGAAGAGAGCAGTAGCGAACACTGGAATTGAAGCATATGTGATTTTGTTTCTAGGAAGTAAGAGAATAGTGAGAAGCAGTCACACCTGAAGCATTTATTGTGACTGGTAGAATAGAGGCTTGAAACAAAGAGTTGGTTCTCATGCAGAGCTTGTACAGTTAATAGTAGACTCACTAAAGCTGTGTGGAGACATTATCAGAGATTATGATGTCTATTTGATATCATCATGAGATAACTTTTGCAGACTCTGTGTGGACAGTATGAAGAGTTGTAAAGACTTCTTCATATGAATACTGGTTACCATTGATGTTGTAGCATGGAGACTACAGTGAAGCTGTAAATAGACAGAATTCAGTAAAGAAGAGTTTTGGGAGCAGAGAATCACTATCAAACATGCCTTGACAAGATTGGGTCAAAGCCCTTGGGGTTGGAGCCTCAGAAGTGGAAGGATTGGTGTCGTTAGGGTTGGTGCCTCAGAAGTGGATGGATTGGTTTCCTTGGAGTTGGTACTCCTATATCCAAGGTTGGTGCCTTGACAACAGAGGGTTGAAACCCTTGAGGTTGGTGCCTCAAAACCGGAAGGATTGGTATCTTGGGAGCTGGTGCTCCTAAGTCCAAGGTTGGTGCCTTGACAAAATAGAGTTGGTGCTCTGGAGGTTGGAGCCTCACAAAAGTCAAAGTTGGTGCTTGGAAACAGATTGGAACCATATATATATTGTATCTATTTTATTGCAAAGATTATATTAATAAAAGCATTTATTCTTGTTGTTCATCTTGTGTTTTGAATACAAATGTTTTAACTGGTAGAATAACAGTTGAAAAGAAATACTGATTCACCCCCCCTCAATATTTCCAACAGAAACACTTTGATCTACACCAAGTGATATCTTTACAAAAGTTAAATATGGCATCCATGTATTTATAACTATATCAATTCCATGTTATCAATGGATTTTCAAAAGAAAAAAGGCTTCGATTGTATCTTGGTCCATTTTTACAAAGGAATCGATAACACATTATGATGATATTAAGAGAAATACATTCTTTATTCAATTGGTAAATCTTCATATAACCTAACCAACCATAGATACAATTCAATAATTCCATAAGTTGAGTATTAAGGTAAATAACATTTCATATGACAATTCTTTTGAACTATTTATGGGAATATTGAGAAAAAAACCTCCAAAATGAGATGTGGCTCTTTGAACCTAAATCCATAGAGCATGCTTTCAGTCTGGAAAGGAAAATTGAAAGTAAAAGTAAGGCTACTATAAGATGGTCTTTGTGTGTATAGTATGAAAAAAGTTTCGTATTAAAGAGGCAAACTTTTGACCCCCAAAAAACGTCTTTTGATGCCTTAAAATGCTCCTGGAATGTTTCAAACCC
Organism: Pinus taeda; assembly: GCA_000404065.3. Taxonomy (NCBI): domain Eukaryota; kingdom Viridiplantae; phylum Streptophyta; class Pinopsida; order Pinales; family Pinaceae; genus Pinus; species Pinus taeda. Next base: position 51,701 of record APFE030128540.1, on the reverse strand, counting down.
CAATTTGTGAAACTGGGTCTTGCTAATAAAAATGGTCATGTCAATTGATTCCTCCACTTTTCCCACTCTACAAGCATCGAGATGGATGCGAAACAATATAATGATCTAATTCAGATAATCTATGATGAGTTTCTTCAACTTGTCCAACTTGTCCATGAGATTAACCTAAGTCTGCTATTAATCTACTAGAACCTTGCCCAACAATAGCTTGACTTACTAGTAGAGGTCCACTGTATGGAGGTAGTGATTTTTCCTTCCATGTAAATTGGTTGTATTTGGTACCAATGGAGTGATTCTTGCCATGACATTCAAATATTGAACTTCTTGCCTTTCTTGGTGAATTTTCTCCTCCACTAGCCAAATTTCTTCCTGGATGCCTAGAGGGGTGTGCTCATGAAAATTGCATTCCAAGGATTCAGGTCTAAACCTTTCCCTAGAGCCTCCCACTCTTCCCCTATGACAACGTGCATGCTAACATGTCATATTAGGAGGAGGTAGTAAGAAACAACTAATACTTAGTTGATGCGGGGTTGAGATCTATATAAGAGAATAATGGAAGAAGGTAACCAAAAAATCATGCCAAGAGGGATAAACGTTCATTGAAGGCTGGAGGAGTCCCCCATCTTCAAACAAAGCCACTAATGATAGAGGAAAAGCCAAAGGAGATGGATAATACCCCTACTCTCAAGACACTATATTATGTGAAGGTCATGACCAACGATGGAAGCAACATGAGGGCATGATGGAGGAGCAAGAGAAGATAAAACATGTTGCCAAGGAGGAATAACATCACAAAGGTTCCAACCCACATCACTGGCTTCACAACTATGACGTGTCCAAGATCCTTTGTCGCCTTCCTTGGAAGGCAAGGCCTCATTAAATTTTGTTTGTTTTGTGGCATGTAAGGGGGTGAGCCGGTGGGGAACCCCATCCTATGAATCCCTTCCCTCATTAATGCTTCCCTAACACCCCCATAGAGGTGGATTTATTTTGTTATTAACATAAGGAAATGGATTATTTTTCTCAAGTGATATTTTATCTTCAAAGGAATCATAAAGCAAAAAGTATTGCAGACAACTTAGTCCCTACCACTCAAGTTAAAAATTATGATCTAGGAAAAATTGCATGAAAATTTATAACTTGCATAATTTGGTCAATGCTAAACTAATAGTGGTCAATAGGAAAATTGAATCGTATAGTCTTGCTTTGGTAGGAACTAATAAATTAAGATGTAAATTGGATAATTAATTGTTTTCTCAGGCATAAGGAATTTTGGTGGGTAGTAACCACTAGTAAGTCTATACATTTACAGACTTACTCCTACATAAGTGTTGACGAAAATATAAATAATGGTGTAAAGTAACTCATACACATATTTATTTACATATTATTTCTATCCATTTTTTATGCAAAGACTTGCTTAAATTATGGTGGGAAATAATTGATGATAAATATGTTATTTATGTAACTATGAGCTATTTTCAAGGATTTTATTTTGGGATGGTTTTCTTGAAAAGCTTAAGTATAAAGAATCACTACATAAATATCTAAAAAATCACTCATCCAAAATTTATGACATAAAATATGTGAGGTAGTTATCCACATGACATTATATTGTGCAAAGGGTGTGTTAAACATTCAAGTTATGGTCCAATCAAATGTTCCAAAAATAGTTTTTTTAACAATATTGAAAAATAATTTATTTTTTTCAAAGTTAAAAATTATAAGGTGCATTGGTTGATGCTAAATTAATAGTAGTTAATAGACAAATTGATTTCTAGAATCCTAACTTATCAGGGACTAAGAAAATATACAATGTAGATTTTAGTAGGTACTTCGAACAGTTAAAAGTGACTCACCACTAAATTTAGATGTTTTTTTATTGTGCTGAGAGGCACATTCTACAACCTAGTATGAGGGCGATGTGTGATTCCTTCTATGCTCAACGTGGATGTGACACGTATCCTTTTAAAAATAAAAATAAAATATACTCAGAATTAAAAAACAATCTGTTGTAATAAAAACAAAAATGAATATACATATTTGATTTGTTTTAATTAAAAGCATTATAAAACATCAATAATCTCATTCTCATTGTATTCACTTGGTTTTTTGTTAGTATTACAACCGTATATGAATGAAATGCGGTAAAAATATTTCATTTTTAGTCTTGGAGCCATAAATAAAATATTTCAATCTCTATGTTAAGTAACATAATTAACTTTAGAAAGATAAAATAATTAAGAGTTTTTTTTTTTCACTACTGGTTCACGGATACCCATGGTCAGTGGGTCTGCTACGTCTAGGATCGAACAACGCTAGGGTGGACCCCACCCAAAAGCCTATTTACTTACCTGACCCCAAAAGCTTTCGGGTTTCGACCCTGTGACCTCCCATTGGCGAGGCCCCGACTTGACGGATTGAGCTAACCCTTGGGGCTAATTAAGAGTTTTGTTTAAAGAAAACTTATATCTATATATATATATATATATATATATATATATAGAGGAGAGAGAGAGAGAGAGTAAAATAATTCAACTACTTCCTAATAAATGTGTATTTCATTCAGTTTGTCTAACTATATACTTTTTAAAGGTTTTGGCTGGAATTGGGTGATTTTTTGTCAAATTTTCATTTTTTTTGTTTAAACTAGGTTTTTGACTGCATACATGAATTCAACACCTAAAAAACCCCAGGGTACTCAAATTGTAAAGAGTTCACAAGTACAACTTGTGAGTCTAGCAAATCCCTACCGGATTTCAGACAGTTTTGACCATGAATGGTGTCAAAAAATCCTCCAAAAAGTCCAATAATCATAAAAATATTCAATGTGGGTTATACATAAAATATTTTACTATATAAGGTTAGGTAACATTGACACTGTAACGTACCCACCCTACCTATCCAAAGTAAGAGGGATTTCACTAGGTTGGTCAAACTCCCATAGTACGGTCATGGGAACAGAACTATAAAGCATGGACCCCTTGCGTTTTTTTTTTCTACGCATAGGGAACAATTGTTTCTTGCCTTCCACTACCAAGTGGTGGTTTTCCATAGAATTGCTTGGCAATCAATTAAGTGGAAGGGTTGGGAGTACTTAAGTTTCCCAACCCACTACTATCGTTCAACGTCTTGACCCCTGACCTATGACTAAGTCGAAGTTAGCCTATCTAATGAGCACAATACTCACCTTCTACACAGTGGTGTGACCCCGAACTTCTATCCAAGTTGGATCAATATGGGAACCTTCTTCCTTCATGATGGCTCGAACCCTGACTTCCAACCAAGTTAGATTGGTATGGGGACCTTCCTCCTTCATGGCAACCTGAGCCCCGACTTTTGACCAAGTTGGGGTCAACATGCCACTCCTTGCTGCCACACCCTTTCTTGCACGCACGCTGCCCGACTTCTGACCTAGTCAGGGTCAACATCACTCCTCCCTTGTGATCACCATAACATCAACTCCGACCTCTAACCTCCATTTCGTCCTTGGGACTTATGTCATCCTCTTAGCCCGTGCACTTGGTTGTGCGATCACAACAATGAATCCGTCATTGGCACATTTAGGGTTTATCTACCGGGTTTAGATAAGGTTCATGCATTCTACTCGTTATAATGTATAAATTCACTTCTCTGTGTCAAGGTAACTCGATACCCCTACCAAGGCACGACTAAGGGAATCTACCCTTATCTCTTACAATGCAACTGAGGAGAGTTCCTTCAATCCTTCCTTTGATACATCTCCTCCCGATGTTGATCATATTGATCCAACTTTCTCAACCAAGGCTCTAGTCTAGAAGTCCCACAAACCTCCAAAACAATTACAAAGTTTGACTCTGACAACAAGAAGTCATTAACTCTTAACACGGTGTTACCCCTATTGAACTTGGGTAATAGATTTTGTAATAGGTTTCAGCCCCTCCTGGTTTCATCAGTTTTGAACAAGGAATTCTGGTCATGACAGTCCGAGTATATTCTCGGCCTTTAACTACCATGTGCTTGGTGTGAACTCCTAAAAGGGTTTCACCTCTCCTACCACACTCCTATAGTGCCCAAATCTTCGCCAAGGTTGCAAGTGATTCCAAGACACTATGAAAAACCTATTGGTTCCCCACCAACACCACAAGGATGCTAGTGGCAGGTAACTAGTTTGTTGAGGATGCAAGGATCGCTAAGCATTCCTGCAAGACCCTCAGGCTAATCTCATGCTTTGAGGGAGAAATGCCTGCTTTGGTGCTCTCACGACATACTCTGGACAAATACACAACTTTGAGCCGAATATCAAAGGAAATAGGGAAGCTAAACCCTTCCCACACAAGATGGTTACATGTAATCTCTACATGAATAAAATGGGTCTCTTAGACCTCTGATTCCCATCAGATTCATCCCACGGTCCTGATATTTCTCCTTTCTGGCCAAAGGCTCATTATTTATTTTGTACAACTTAAACATCTTATTGAAATATGATTTAGAAATGTACTTACTTCAATCTTGAGTTATTCACTTTTTATTAGTATATCACAAGCCTAGAATCAGCTCTAACGACCCTTTTCATAGTATTCTACTTCCTGCTTGGAAGCCCTAATTTACTTTGTTTATCTAACAACATTACTCATTCAATGATTAATACAAATGCACAGATAGGCCTGATTTTCCATTACTGTTATATTTTCACTGAGAAGTTATCATCCACATATGCCATAATATCATACAACAGACACAAGTCTAGGCAACATCATACAACAATTAATTATCCACATACAAGGTAACAAGAACAAGTTCAAAACTAGGATAGCATCATGCAATATAATTTTTCAACAGGTAGTAACCTCTGAGGGTAAGTACTTATCTTATATTTGTAGGGTAACTGAGTCAGGAGCAAGGAATCTCCACCCAACCATTGACAACTTCAACCATAATTACTTGTTGTTGTCACCCCTGAGCCAAATTCTAGAGTGTGGGAGGGATGCTTGCTTAAGGCTAAACATCAGCTGCCAACAATGTAGGGACTATAGGGACCCAAGTTGTTACAGGGCTCTAGGTATCTTATCTCAACCCACAACCTCCAGGGACCCCAAGTTGTTACAAGGCTCCAGAGACTAGCATCTCAACCCACAACCCATTGGGAACCTGAGAACCAATCCCCTTATCTTCTCTTATCTTCTCTTCTCTTCTCTTTTGTGTTCTGTTGAATGCCTCCACAAGATGTTTGAGACCTTCTTCCTAGTGTGATTTGTCATTTTTTCCTACTTGACTACACTCTCTCCTCTTTGAATGTTTCGTTGTGTTATGAATGAATATCCCCTTTCCATGGTGTCTCTCTTCTTCTTCTTGGTAGTTGTTGTCTTGGAATTCACAAATCCCTTTTGGTTGCCTTTCATCCTTTATTTCCTTTTTGTCATTCCTTAAGCACATGGGTTGTGTACTCTATGTTACAACTTATTTAATTTGAAGATTTTTCCTCATTAAATTTTGGCACCCATAACATTTAATGGTTTTCCAGAAACTTGGTTTATTTCTCTGCACAAGAACCATAACTTGCCAAGAAAGCCATCCTCTTCCCTAGCTCTGGAATCTATGTCCTTGATTCAATTTTCCCTTTTCCTTTTCATATTTTTTTCACCATATTTCCAATGCCTTTTGAAAGAACCTCGGGTGGGGCTATGAAAGTCCCCTACCCCTTGCTAGAACATTGCCCTTAGTGTTCTTCCACTGACAATCCATATCAAAATTTCAAAATGTAAAACATATTGTTCCATGGAGCTTTATATACATAACTTTATACAATATTTAGAGTTTATACATGCTTGCTTTATCCAGCAAGCAAGAAAGGGAATTTTTCTTTCATGGCATCATCCATTTCCCACGTGGCCTCCTCTAGCCCAAAGTGGTTTTACTACACCTTGACTTGTTCTATGGCTAGATACCAGAGCTTGAGACTCCTCCAGTCTAGAATGCACATTGGTTTTGGCCGGAAATATCCTTCTAATTCTACCTATAGCATAGACCAATCAATCACGTGATTAGAGTTTGGCACATATCTTTTAAGTAAGGAAACATGGAAAACATAATGAACTTTAACTGATGGAGGTAAAGCCATCTTATATGATATTGTCCCAACCCTTTAAAGGAATTTGAATGGTCCACAATATCGTGGTGCCAATTTGGCACACTTCCTAATTCTTAGGGATCTCCTTCTAGGTTTGACTCTTAAGTAAACATGTTCTCCAACTTGGAACTCCTTTTTCATTCTATGCTGATCTGCATAGATTTTCCATTTATCCTATGCCACCTTCAAGTTCCGCTTTAGGTTTTGAACCTATTGTTCCATATCCTTGAGTGTATTAGGTCCTCTATGGATTATGTTAACTGGTTCACTCCAACTAATGGGAGTGTTACACATCCTGCCATACAATGCCTCGAAAGGGCTCATTTTTATGGACTCTTGGTGTCCATTATTGTATGCAAAATCCACAAGTGGAATATATTCCTCCCATCTCTTGGGACGATGCATCACATACATCCTTAACATGTCCTCAAGGATCTGACTGACCCTCTATATTTTCCCATCTATTTGTGGATGATAAGCTATACCAAATGCTAATTATGTTCCCAATCATGTAAACAATTCCTTCCAAAACCTGGAAGTGAACCTAACATCTCTATCTAACATGATCTTCTTGGGGATGCCATGTAGTCCCACAATCTCCTTTATGAATTTTTTTCTCTGTCACTGGCGGAATTGATAGTTTCGATTGCCACAAAATGAGATATCTTGCTAAGCTTGTCCATTACTACCATGATTGTGTCATACTTCTTAGATGTTTTAGGAAATCCAGTAATGAAATCCATAGAAATTACCTCCCACTTCCACTCTGGAATGGGGATAGGCTGCAATAATCTAGCCGAATGTCTGCACTCAACCTTTACTTGTTGGCACTCTATGCACTTCGCCACAAAAGAAACCACTTCCTTTTTTAAATTCGACCAATAATAGGACCTTTTGATGGATGTAAGGTTATTTTGATAAGATGGATGACCCGAATAGGGCTTATTATGAAATTACTTCCTTATTAGCCCTTTTAACTCACCATCGTTAAGCACATAGATCTTACCTTTGAACTGGATTAATTTGTCGTCAGAGAGGCTATACTCTTTGTCCTTATCATGTTGCACCAATTTTTCTCTCACTTGCTAATATTTCTCATCCTGAATTCCAACACTTCTGAATTTTTTTGCCAAATTTTTTGTACAAGAACTTATTGCTTCTAAATGAGTTTCTTGAATTCTCCAGCTCAGAGCATCGACGACATTGTTCTCCTTACCCTTTATGTATTGGATTTCAAAATTGAATTCTCTTAGTGTGACTAACCATGTTGCTTGCGTAGCATTCAACTTTGATTGTCCAAACAAATACTCAAATCCACTATGGTCTGTCATGAGTGTGAATTTCTTGCCGAGGAGGTAATGCCTCCACATCTTCAGAGCATTACTGATGGCATCCAACTCTAAAACATGAGTGATTTATTTCACCTCATGCTCATTTAACTTCCTAGATTCATAGCATACCACTTGAACTTCTTGCATCAATACTCCACCGAGTCCTTCCTTGCAAATATTTGTACATACTAGGAAATCATTGTCAGGATCTGTAATTCTCGATATTGGTGTATTAGTAAGTAATTGATTTAGTTGTTTGAAACTTTTTGCTCATTGTGAGGTCCACTCAAATTGCTTCCCTTTTCTCTGCAATGTTGTCATGGGATGTCCTACCTTAGGGAAATTTCAAATAAATATCCCATATTACCCTGCCAAACCCATGGATGACCTAACTACATCCACATTCCTTGGAGTTGGCCACTCCCTTATAGCTTTAATCTTCTCAAGGTCAACTATGATTCCCTCCTTGGAGACGATATATCCCAAATAATGTATATGTGACTAGAAGAAGTCACATTTGTTGAGCTTCACATATAGCTTGTGTTCTCCCAACAACTGTAGTACTGAAACTAGATGTTTCTCATGTTCTTCAGACTTTGAGCACATCGTCGTTAAACATAACAACATACTTGTCCAAATAAGGACACAACACACTATTCAATAGGCACATAAATGTAGCTAGAAAAGGGTACCACTGCGAACTCGTAGTGCCCATATCTCATCTTGAACACGGTATTATGAATATCTTCCTCCTTGATTCTCATTTGATGGTATTTGAATCTCAGGTTGATTTTAGAGAAAATTGTTACACCTGGTAACTGATCAAAGAGGTCATTGATTCTTAGAAAGAGATATATATTCTTGATATTCACTTTGTTTAGATTTCTGTAGTCAATGCAAATTCTAAGAGTTCCATATTTTTTGACAAATAGTACCAGTGCTCCCCACGAAGATACATTTGGTCTTATGTAGCCTTTATCGAGCATTTCCTCCAACTGCAATAGATCAACCAATTCTGGGGTGCTCATTCTGTATGGCGCCTTAGAAATCGGTGCTACTTGAGGTACCATCTCAATAGAAAAATCTATCTCCCTGCAAGGAGGAAGTCCAGGAACTTCCACTGGAAAGACATCTGTGAATTGTTGCAAAACAGGGTATCTTTGCAACAATTCAATTTCTTCTCCTCGTGTGCCCTAGTCGAAATTTTTTTCCTTGGTGATATGTACTACAAATAAAATGAAACTTTTTCTATCATTGCATTTGGCCTACATAAAAATAATCAACCTTACCGAAATGGTCTTTTCCCTGCCCTACAACACTCTTTTCCTTCCTTGTTTATCCAAGAACTTAATTGTTTTATCATAACAATCCACTTTGGTTTGGTGCAGGTATAGCCAGTTCATTCCGAACAATATGTCATATGTTCCTAATGATAATATATTCAAGTGGGTGGTTGTGGGAATGTCACTAAGCTTGAATGCACATGACCTCACCCAATGGATGATCCTTCACCTTGTTCCAGTTTCCAACTGAACTAGGCAAGGTTCTTCATGCAATTCTCTAACTAGATTGCATTTCTTAGCAAGCTCTGGGCTAACATAACTATAATTAGAACCTTAATAAATTAAAATGGAAACAACTTATTCTTGCAATTTAACTTCCATCTCAATGGTGGAGGCTTGATTATCTGATTGGTTATTAGCTAATGTGGCATAAATTCTAGGCATACTCTGAGCTACATTGCCCACCGGCATACTCTGAGCTACATTTCCCACCGTGCTTGCCTCTTGAGCATTGTTAATCCTTGTTCATGTGCCCTGCTGATGTGGAAAATCTCTTCTTCAGTGATTATCACCACAAGTCCAACATTTGAGTGAATCACAACCTTCAAACTTGGTGGGTGTCGTCGTTGGATTTTGCGTCATTTTCCTAACAACAATGTTGGCCTTCTGCTGATACTATTTTGTCTGAGCTGGGTGTTTACCTTCCTTAATTTCGAAATCTCTCATGGGCCAATTTCCCTTATTTCCAACGTTGCCCTTGGCTTGCCAATTATTTTTGGTGTCTGACCTGTATTGGGCTTGCTCATAGTAGTGTCCCAACTTCTTGATAGCTTCCTTCAGGGTTTCGGGTTCTAGTAACTCAATTTTGTCCCTAAATGCAACCATAAATCCACTGATGAATCTTTGGATTTTGGATTTCTCATCCTTAATATATGGCACATATCCCAATAGTTCTAAGAATTTGGTGACATATTCATCACTAGTTAATTGATCCATTCTGAGTTCATAAAATTCTCTGGCCTTGCCGTCATAATATCATTTGAACACATATTGTTCTCTGAAGAGCTTCTCAAAATCTTCCCATGTCAATTCTCTTTCAACAATGCCCCTTATGTTTTTTAGGGTCCTCCCACCATATATCGACTTTTCCTTTCAAGTTGTAGGAAACTACTTTATTTTTCATGTTCTCAGAATAGTCATGTATCCTGAAGAATTTCTTCATTCCCAGCAGCCATGATTATGCATCTTCTACTTTTTTCATATCCCCTTCGAATGTAGGTGGCTTGAACTTCTTGAATTCCTCAGGCATTTGATCCTTTTCCTTGCATCTCAAATGGCGAAGATGACAGTGAGAAGGACGGTACCTCTGAGCAGTGGAACTAGACAGTTTGCTAGAATTATGTACTTGCATGCTAGTTCCTCCCATCGGAGTGCTCAAAGGCTCATCCTCGGGCACAATAACCTCACTCTCTTATCGATGTCTCTTTCTAGGCCTGCTACCATCTGCCCCATTGGTATTATCTTATGATTCATGAAGGATTTTCTCATCTCTCTGATTAGCCCTCCTTTTAGATTGCCTTTTCCTATACCAACCTGAAATACTTTGTTAGATGACTGCATTAATCTCATATTTCCTTTCTTAAGCTCTTACCAACCTCTCTTTATCAACCTAAAAGCTTCTCATCTCATCCCTTAAGCTTCTTAAGGTGTCCATCTAGTCTAGGGTTTGATTCCCTTCCCTTTGACCAATTGATCCTTCCTCTTTGTGAGTTTTGGCCCTATCACTTCCATGTTGTGATTGATCAGAACTATAATCAACCATCCCAGTCCTCATGGTTGTTAGGTGTGGAGCCTGATTATCTTCTTTATTAAGAGGTATCACCATATTGGACCCCAGTTCATGGGGGGGTCTAGGGGGGGCAACTGCGACCTTTGGGAGCCCCCTGTGGCAGGGGATTGGGGGCAACACCCTTGAAGCTAAAAATAGATGTAAAATTGCCTTGTAAAATGTTGTAATTTCGTAGTCAATCTGAGTCGTTCACTAGGCGAAGATCTGACCATAGAAGTTATGTTTAATTTAGGGTTTTTTGCCCTAGAAGGCAACCCCTCGCTATATATGAGGGAATTGTATTGTGTCTATGTAGATCTGTATTCTTAGTTAGAAGAGAGAGGAGATTGAGTGAGAGAGAAGAGGGAATTACAACAGATCTGTTGTAGGTTGTATCTCTTCAATTTGTTAGATAATATAAAAGGAAGGACTGGCTATTTCTTTGTGGACGTAACCCAAATTTGGTGAACCACGTATATCTGTGTTTCTCTTGTTTTATGCATTTTTTGTGTTTATATTTCTACAATATTTTATTTGTTCCATTGCTCTATAATATATAATTTTCTAACAATGGTTGTGTTCCTTTTAGGTTATTACGGTGCTTGCACAGTGTTGTCAATCACACACATTGTTAGACACATAATCACAAGTCTAATTCTAACAGTATGATTCTACAACAAAAGGCTATGCTGCGACAAACAGCCCAATTAGTGTGAAAACATAATCATAATTCATATGCAATAATCATTTAAATAATCATTTCAACTTGTAATCATAATAGCCAACAACAAATCCAATAGAAACAACACTTGGCAATTTAGAACACCCAACAATCACTTAGTAGATCTCACTACCATTACTTTCTCACGATTAAGCCCATTTAGTCCAAATGTTGAAATTTGCTCTGATACCACTCTGTAATGTACCCACCCTACCCACCTAGAGTAAGAGGGTCGTCACTAGGAAGGTCCAACTCCCATAGTACGGTCATGGGAACGGAGCTATAAAGTATAAACCCCTTGTAGTTTTTTTCTACTCACAGGGAATAATGGTTGCCTACCTCCCACTTCCAAGCGATGGTTTTCCATTGGCTCACCTGACAATCAGTTAAGTAGAAGGGTCAGGAGCACTTAAAATTTCCCCATTCACTATTATCGTCCAATGCCCCAACATTCAACCTCTAACTAAGTCAGAGTCGACCTATCTCATGAGTGCAGGACTCACCTCTTACATGGTGGCCCGACCTCGACCAAGTCAGATTGGCATGGGAACCTTCTTCCTTCACGGTGGCCTAACCCATGACTTCCGACCAAGTTAGATCAACATGGAAACCTTCCTCCTTCACATTGGTTTGACCCTCGACTTCCTACCAAGTCGGGGTCAAAATGCCACTCCACGTTGTCGCACCCTTTCTGGAAGGCACACCATGAAACTTTAGACCAAGTCGGGGTCAACATCACTCCTCCCTTGCAATCACCGTAACATCGGCTCTGACCTCTAACCTCCAATCCATCCTTGGGGTTTATGTGACCATCTTGGCCCATGCACTTGGTTACACGATACAACAATGAATACGGAGTTGACACCTTTAAGGTTTATCTCCCGAGTTAGGATAAGGTTCGGGCATTCTACTCGTTATAAGGTAGAAATTCACTTCTTTGAGTCAAGGTAACTCACTACCCCTGCCATGGCGCAGCTAAGGGACTCTACCCTTATCTATTGCAATGCATATGAGGATAGTTCCTTCGATCCTTCCTCAAATACATCTCCTCCCGACAATGATTATCTTGATCCAACTTTCTCAACCAAGGCTTTAATAAAGAAGTCCCGTGGACCTCCAAAACAACTACAGAGCTTAACTCCGAAAACAAGAAGTCATTAACTCTTGACATGGTGCTACCCCTGCTGAGTTTAGATAATATATTTTGTAATAGGTTTCAGCCCCTCTTGGTTTCCTCGTTTCTCAACATGGAATTCCAGGCATGGCAATCCCGACATATTCTCAGCCATTAACCACCATGGGCTTGGTGTGAAATCCTAAAAGGGGTTCACCTATCCTGCCACATGCCAACAGTGTCAAGATCCTCTTCAAGGCTGCAAGAAATTCCAGGCTGCTATGCAGAACTTCCCGGCTACCCACCAACACCACAAGGATGCCTATAGAAGATAACCAGTTTGCTGAGGATGCAAGGTTGGCTAATCCTTCCTGCAAGACCCTCAAGCTAATCTCACTTTTTAAGGGAGAAATTCCTCCTTCGGTGCTCTCACAACATACTCAGGACATATACACAACTTTGAGTCGAATATCAATGGTAACAGGGGAAGTTCAACCCTTCTCACACAAGATGGTTACATGTAATCTCTGCATGAATAAAACATGTCTCTTAGCCTTATGATTCCCATTAGGTTTTTCCCATAGCCCTGAGATTTCTGCTCTCTGGCCAAAGGCTCATTATTTATTTTTTATGACTTAAACATTTTATTGAAAGATCGTTCAAAAATGTACTTACTTCAATCTTGAGTTATCCATTGTTTATTAGTATATCATAGGCTTGGGATCAACTCTAGCGACCCTTTTGCATAGTATTCTGCTTCCTGCTTGGAAGCCTTGATTTACTTTGTTTATCTAACAACATTACTCATTCAATAATTAATACAAATGCAAAGATAGGCCTAAGTTTCCATTACTGCTATATTTTCACTAAGATGTTATCATCCATATAATCCATAATATCATACAACAGACACAAGTCCAGGCAACATCATACAATAATTAATTATCCACTGACAAGGTAACAAGCACAAGTCTAGAACTAGGATAACATAATGCAATTTCATTTGTCAACAAGAACTAACCTATTAGGGTAAGTACTTATCTTAGATTTGTAGGGTAACTGAGTCGGGGACAAGGAATCTCCACCCAACCATAGACGACTGCAACCATAATTACTTGATGTTGTCACCCCAAAACTAGATTCCAAAGTCTAGGAGGGATGCTTGCTTAAGGCTCAACATCACCTGCCAACAATGTAGGGACTCCGGAGGTCCTTCTACCTCAATCCCATTTGTTTTCTTCCATACTTTTCAATGCAAAGGGTATAGTGGTGCTCCAACTCATCCTGAGTGTGCATACATTGATTCACTCCTTTTAAGATTCCAAAATACATTGTACCTATAGTCTCCAATCAAGTCCTTCTAGTGAACCACCCTAGGATGGTCTCTTCCCAAGATGTTACAGGGTTCTAAACTGAACTATCTCAACCCATAGCCTCCAGGGGACCCAGGCTATTACAGGGCTCCATAGATTCCATCCCAACCCACAACCTCCAGGGACCCAAGCTATTACTAGGCTCTAGAGACCTTTGTCTCAATCCACAACCTCTAGGGACACAAGTTCTTACAAGGATCTAGGGATCTTATCCCAAACCATAGATTCCAAGGACCCTAAGATGTTATAGGGCTCCAGAGACTAACAACTCAACCCACAGATTCCAAGAAACCTGAGAACTAATCCCATTCTCTTCTCTTGTCTTCCTTTCTCTTTTGCACCCGGTTGACTACCTCCACAAGATGTCTACAAACCTTCTTCCTAGTGCGATCTGTCGTTTTTTCCTACTCGAATGTGCTCTCTCCTCTTCGAATGTATCCTCGTGTTCCGAATGAATATCCCCTTTCCATGGTGTCTCTCTTTTTCTTCCTGGTAGTTGTTGTCTTGAAATTTGCAGCTCCCTTTCTACTTCCCTTCGTCCTTTTTTATCCTTGTTTCCATTCCTTAAGCACATGGGTTGTGTACTCTATGTTTCCATTCCTTATCCTTGTTTCATTCCTTTAATGGCTATCCAAAAACTTAGTTTCTTTCTCTACACAAGAACCATAACTTCCCAAGCAAGCCATCCTCTTCCCCAACACTCGAATTTGTATCCTTAACTGATAATTTTCCGTTTTCCTTTTGATATATATTTTTAACCATATTTACAATACCTCTTGAAAGCACCTCAAGTGGGGTTGTCACAGTCATCTATTTCAAAGTATATTAATAATAGAAAAATGTTTTAATATGGACAATGTCATCCATAAATAAAATATTTAAATCCATATATCAAGTAAAATATTTCAATGTCAACTATGTATATATGTATGTACTATATAAAGCAATTAAAAAAATAAATTCTTATGGTTAAAACATACCAATTTATCAAGCACCTAAAGGGATTAAATCTCTTGAGATGAAACCTTCTTCAACTTTTACACTTTAAAAAAGTTTTACATGTCAATAAATTTGATTAAAATAAAACTATACTCATATTTAACCAATAACTCATTCTTCATTTCGCTTGTTTCAAATTTTTTTATGTATCAACTTATATTAAAAAAATTATAAGGCAAAAAAGACTATACAACACAAAAAATTTAAACACACATGGAATGGAAATACAAATAATATAGAACATTGAATGCATTTCAATTCAGAAAGATTATATATAAAAGTTTTACATGTCAATAAATTTGATTAAAATAAAACTATACTCATATTTAACCAATAACTCATTCTTCATTTCGCTTGTTTCAAATTTTTTTATGTATCAACTTATATTAAAAAAATTATAAGGCAAAAAAGACTATACAACACAAAAAATTTAAACACACATGGAATGGAAATACAAATAATATAGAACATTGAATGCATTTCAATTCAGAAAGATTATATATATATAATATATATTATAATATATATATATATATATATATATAATACATCTTTATGACCCTTGGTTTCATATTCCAAGGTCTCTTAGACTCCAGTGACTATTCATATTCCACCACATCAACCCTTAGTGGATTAGGTGTACAACATTCTCTGTCTTAATTCGAAGGGGTATATATAAGTCCAAGAAGAGAGTTATAATGCAAAAATACAATAATGCGTGACAACAATACGTTGAATGTTCTCTCTCAAATGAAGGTATAAGGTGGTAGAACTCGAGGTCTCAACCAATGGTGGTTTAAGGTTGACCACCAACACTGGAACGCTTAGTGCAATTCTTGGAACCGTTTGAAATATGGAAAGAAGTTGAAGTCTTCTGCTAAAATAAGTGCTTTCTATTGTTTTGAAAAGGGATACCATTGAAGTCTCAACCTGGAACATTTAGTGTGGTTCTCATAACAGTTCCAAATCTGGCAAGAAGTTGTTAGTATTTTTCTAGAGGAAGTGTCCCTAATGCTTTGAAAATGGACACCATCAACCTAGAAGAGGGAGGACTCAACTTGTGGGAAAAATGGAGAACCTCAACTTGAAAAGGGAGGTCTTCAACCTATGGTGATTTAAGGAAGGCTACCAACCAAAGGTATGCTCAAGGGATTCTCTGTCTCTGGCTACGAATCTGAATCTGGGTATCGTTGACTCTAGCTCTAGGTTCAGGCAACATGCTCAGGTTATGGCTCGAGTTCACTTGATGTATCTGTGAAATTTATAGATGACCAACAATTTCCCCCTTACCAGATACAAGGTGAGAAGATGAAGAAAACTCAACTGCATGACTTTTCAATATTTGATAACAAAGCCCATGGTACGATCTAAATATGTTTTGAGTATTTGAAGCCCATCGCCAAGAATCTATTCATCCAAGGTGAATCTTTGTTCTTGCAGGAGGCTTGTTTTTTAAGCATTTATTTGAAGAAGAAGTGTGTTGACCACAATGATTACATACATGAAGATCAAAACAATGATCTTTCACATGACCAACTCTGTCACAATGTTGGCATGACAATATGCTATGAATGTGGAAGAGGAGCAGTTGAAATAGAGTTCTCTTGAAGAAATCCAACACTATGAAATTTGATTAGCTTGGAATAGTTTGGAATATAAAAGGATACATCCTTATCATATCCAAGACCGATTTTATTCCCGTTGTTGTCAAGCACTTCCCAAGGTATGATAATGGGCTTGGGAATTGCAGGTTGAATATGAACATCTGTATCTTTATGTAAAACTGCCTCTGAAATGGGAACTTGATTTGAATCAACCTCAACTTTACTGATTTTACATCTTTCTTCCTATTGATGGAATTTTGTTTCAACCTGAAATAAAAGATTTTTTTGAACAAAAACAAGTTCAGAATGATGCTTACGTTGTTGTCACTCATCTCGGTGTAACTATGACTCAAGCTGCGAAAATTCAATGTTTTCTTGTGCATATTGTAGATAGATCCAAACGTTAGAGAAAAAATATTTGTTGATTTAGATTGTGTTGTCAGTAACAACATATATCAAAACACTAAAATACTCTAATACTCCACCAATTAAAACCATATCAAATCCACCATTATTATCATCAACAATTAATTTACAATAATTCTTAAAACATGCCATACAAATGAGTGAACTCCTTTCCACAAAACAATGCTTTTAATTTGCAAAACAATGTGCATATAAATGAAAAGCAACATACAATATATATATTCAATTCAACGCTCATAAACACTCATAAATATGTATATCATTCCACATATACCATCCATATATAATACGAACCTTTTATAAACTCAACGCGCAAAGGAGCACATATACATGCATCATGTATCACCTAGCTTGTATCATATATCAATGCATGAGTAACGTATATATAAACAACGCACGTATAGAAACGACCTTCATGTAACACATCAACACACCATTATTTAACAGGCCAACGTACATTACTTATACTCACATTCAGTGTGGGCGCACTTTTCAACATTAATGAACCATGCACATCACATTATATATACATATAGAGAGATATATAACCATATTAAGCCAATCCAACGCAAAGGGTTATGACCATCAAAACTATATTCCATCACATCAATGCATACTATCACATGGCCCTTCAAAAAAACACATACCATATGCATTGCATGCAGTTCGGCCTTCACGAGAAGTGTGCACAGTTCAAACTTTACATTGTTCAGGTCACACCTTTCCAAGTGTGTAGATCAAAGCGTGTAGATCTATGCAAGCATCCAACAGAAGATGAGTCATATTTGCATGTATATCCACAAAATTTTGACAGAAATTATGTTCTCTGCAAGTGTTCCTCACGCTAATACATCCACATTTGTCATTAGTGATCCAACCAGTAGGTGCTTCAAAATTTTAGAAGTGATCCACCACTAAATTTAAATGTATTTCTATATTTGACCATTAAGTCATCATGCATTTTTACTTGTTTCAAGAATGTTATTTTACTTGTTTCAAAAATTTGCATGGATGTTTTTCTATAATTGACTAATAATCCATTATGTATGTTTATTTTTTTTCATATTTTTATATTTATTCATAAATTATTTTATAATGAATTTATAAATTATTATTTAATTTGTAATTATTAAAATAAAAGAAGAGGGAGGCAGGAGTGGGACAGGTCATTTTTCACCTTAATTAAGAAATATAGGCATAATTTGCCTAAGGTTTAAGCAAAGCAATCAATAATCAAGCAGAAGCTCTAGCTCTGTGGCAAGGCCTGGAGATAGTGATTGCAAGCATATTCATCATTTGGTAGCTTATGGGGGTTCCAAGATTTTTATACAAAATATTCTCAATGTCAATGAAATACCATAAAAGAATTTAGCTTTGACGCTTCTTACAATATAGTCACAACTTCAAAAGTTTGAAAGTGTAGAATTCTTCCACATTAAAAAAAAAAAACAATCAAGTAGCAGATTCACTAGCCAATCAAGGAGCAACTTTAGAACTTGTTTATTTAAGATCAAGGAGTCCCAACCATTTTATATATTCCATGATTATTAAAATGATTATTTTTTTGGATATCACATCTCGATATACTTGTAAATGGAGATTTATTAGTATTAAAGTAAGGTCTGTCATATCATTTAATAACCATAATAACCACAAATTCTTCAAGGTTTGTGTTTGGCGACCCTTATCCATGATGATCAACGTCAGTGCATACTCCATGTGGGATTTCGAGGCGAGTCCCACCATGCCATTGGATGGGTGGTGGACCTCCTCCATTTCATTAAAACATGGAGATACAAAAGAATAGACTTATGTTATGCAATCCATGGGAGTGATAAATTCACATGAGCTTGGTAGCAAAAGGGAAGCAATCGTGATGGAAAATCTTGATAGGAAATTTCAAGTGAAGGATTGTGGAATTGAATGCAGGTAGGAATTCATTGGAAGAAGAGGAGTAAAAGAAAGTGGCTATAAATGCAAATTGTTGGTAATGGCTCTCTCATTGAATTGAAATAATATAGGAGTTCTCTACAGAATGGAGGGCTGGGTAAATCAAGAACAAGAGGAAGACATGTTGGCACAATTGGCTTCTAGTATGTCTTACTTGTCAACTCTTATTGCTAGCTAGGGAGAACAGGTTGCTACAGAAGCAAGGTCCCATTTTGCTTTGGTTAGTAAGCAGTTGGAGACGCTACATGATGATGTAGATCATCTACATGTGAAGGTGGAGAGTCTATCTCTCAAATTGTATAATATAGAATTGACTGTGGATACTGCAACTCTAGGAATTATGAAGGAAGCGTTCGGGTATTAGATGACTTGAAGCATGGAGAGCATGCAAGGCAAGAGCATGAGGTAATTATGGAGCAATCCATGGACAACCCCCCTCTTCAACAAGTGGAAAATGTTCATCTAGAACAAGATGGAAGCTTTGAAGCTGGAAAAGATGGCAAGTCTTTCAATGTTTCATCTATGTTTTGTAAGTACATAGTGTATCAAGGAGTCTTCTGGAGACTCTACAAAATAAGCGATGTAATAATCCTAGTTAATAGTTGGCAAGGTAGGAATATATTTCTTTTTGTTCAATTTTGGAACTTTGAAGATGAAGGACTTGCTTTGAACGTAAAGGTGTTGGCCTGCAAACTAGTTTTCTTAATATAAAATATTTGTTTCTTTAAAAAATGTTTATCTATGTTTTTATTATAAACATTTGTTTTTAGTCCAAGAATTTTAGTTCGAGTGGGTTAGTGAACAATTTGTTTCCCCAGATTAGTGGATTCAAGTCTCTCGAGACATGTTGTCACTGGCATGTTTGTGGCATTTATGAAATATTTGTATCTGGTTTAATAGTGGCAACTAATCATTGGAAGTTACTTATTCTCCAAAGTTGAGATTGTATAATCGGAGTGGGAGAAGTTTAATTGTTCTATATTTTTCCTTTTTTGTTGGAATTCAAGGGTGTGATTCTTGGTGAGATTATTATTTCTTGTTACTCATAAATGCATTTTTGAATTTATAGATGGATTGAAAGCCATGAAAAAACCTTGGGGTACTTAGTTTATACATATTTCTTAAGTCAAATATGTCAATTCAACAAAATTTGATTTGATTTTATGTAAAACTCGTGAGAACATATGCAGTGATGAAAACCAAAATATATAATATATAGACTACAGAATAGAGTGTAGGAGTTTTTAAGAGTGTTAAATCAATTTATATATTCAAAAATTATTTAAATAATATAAAGTTTGGATTTTGCCAACAATTACATTGTAAAATTTCTAGAATGAAAAGCAAAACATAAATTAGTCCCATTCCCTTAAATTAATTCTAAAACTATAATAAATGCATTTCATTGACTAATTCCCTAAATTGGTAACTAAGTAGATTGCTTAGATATTAATACCTTATACAATTAATAGTAATAATATTAATATAATAATCTTAGTAGGGATCTAGTATAAAACCTATTAATAATATCCTTGAATTTATTTAAAATAAGGTTAACATATTAACTTCATTAGATTAATAATATATTAGTTATCAAGTATGTCCCTTAATAGATTATTTCTAGCTCATGAATTACATAAAATAAGTAATAATACAGCTAACTATTTATATAATAA
>APFE030128540.1:2258-18476 GCA_000404065.3 Pinus taeda | reverse complement strand
ACTCTTTTAAATTTTATTATTATTTTTCCCAATAGCTAAATAATTGAATTCTCTTCTATTTAAGGCTTCCAACACCCGCATGTTTATTATTCAATATTCTCTAGTCCCTAATGATGGGTAGAAGTTCCACCTAAAACTTTAGACAAGATATGAATCTTATACACAATTCCATCCAAAAAAATTCTTCAAATCAAAATAATTGTAGAAATATTCATTCTATTATATTGTAATTTTGTTTTTATTAATAAAATTACATAAACAATTTATTAAGTAAAAAAATTATAACATACATATCATATTAAAAGAAATTTAAATACTGATGATTCATATTCATAACCATGCCATTTCATAACTTAATATTTAAATTTAACTAATAAACACATAAAAAATTAATACTTACAATACATTCTTTTTCTAAGCTATATAAATAAATTAAAAATAAGAATACTGAACTATGCATAGATATAGTGAAATTTATATAAATAAAAATATTATTATTAATGACCTGCATAGATTCTTCTTTAACTCGTTATTTACCAAGTATAGAGGGGAATCAAATCTAGAGGTACAAACTTTCCCTCTCTCAAGTTTTGCACTCTAAAAGAAATTTGCATTTTTAAAGATTTGATCCTTGTCCATCCATAAGTAGATCTAGAATAAGAAAATAGATCTATGCTATTTTTTGAAGTAAACCTAAAATAAAAAATAAAAGTAATTAATTAATTTCCCATAATTAATAATAAGAATCATAAAGATTACTTATAAAAACATTTGCGAAAAATTTAGAGTAAGAAAAAATCAATTAACTTTAATAAAATTAATTTTACTTTTAATTTTTAAAATTAAAACTAAAAAAAAAATTAATTTTACGTTATAATGAATAATGATAAAAAAATTTAATTTTTAAAATTTATCCTAGAAATAAAAGAGAATGTTTTTTTTACTTTAAAATTTAATAATCTAATAAAAAAATAATAAATACTTATTATATCATAAATAATATAAAATTAAAAAATATTAATTTATTAATACTTCATCCTGAATAAAAATTACTAATTCATATTGCCAAGTGTTTTACATCTAAATATTGGAAAGATGATGTCATATAATATTAACTTTACATTACAACAAAAAATAAATAACTATATATACATTTTTTTTCAGAAGAAAAAGTTGTATATGTATTATATATATCAAAAAAGTTGTATATGTATTATATATATCAAAATTTTAACTGTACATTCTGTAGATTGAGTATATATCTATCCAGTAGGTACATTCCCATGAAGATAGCAAAATTACAAAAAATAAAAATCTGTATGGTTTTTTTTCCAGAATATACTTATTTCTGTAGATTGGTCATATCTGTTTAGTGGAGGTCAGTCAGTTATATAAACAAAAAAAACAAAAAACTTTCCATGGGCTAGATATTTTAATCGAGAAAACAGAAGCATACCAGATTCTGACGACACTATATCCCCGGCATTATGAAGGGATGTGGATAGTATGTAATGGAATCAACAGAGATGCTCAGATGCCACATACCGCGAGAAGAATGCAAACCTTTTTTTGATAGTTCATCCGCCTCCTCGTTTTGCAAACGCTTGATGTGTGAAATAGGGAAGAGAGAAGGTTTCCAAAGTGCTACAATCTTGTTCATCCATCCAATGAGAGAGTCATTTTTTATAGAATGTTTTCCAATGACGTGCTCTATAATGACTTTGGAGTCACCGTATATATGAATTGAGCCAATATCCAAAAAAGGTGCAGAAGATGAGAAGTCCATGGAGAGCCATGGCCTCAGCTCTATTGTTCGTCCCCAGTCCACCATTCCAATAGATATAGTACTGCAGGTCCTTTGCAATGTATATATAAACTCCAAAACCATATATGCCGTCTTTTGATGTTCCGTTGAAGTGTGCCCGAGGGTTGGAGAGCCGTATTGTTGCCGAAATGTGTTGTGATTGTATTTGATGGGGAATATCTGGAAGGATTGTTGAATAAAATGGAATAATTTTGTCATATAAGTGCCTAAAATCCTCCTTGCCATTTTCAAAAATTCTTTTGTTCCTCCACTTCCAGACAAGCAAGAAAACTATAAGTGGGATAGGCCTCTATTCGATTTTCTGGGAACTCCACCATTGAAGAGCGTCCATTATAGAGGAGTGTGGAGTGACAGAAAAACCGAAATATGATGCCAAACGATTCCATAGGATCTATGTGTTATGGCAGTTGAGAAAAATATGCAAGTTGTCTTCCGATTTAGCAAAACAAATTGAGCATATCGCTGGCCCGTGCCAGTTCCTTTTCTACAGATTAATCTAAGTGAGATTTCTATCATGAAATACTAGCCATGCGAATAAAATGATCTTGAGTGGACAGCCTGTTTTCCAAAAGGACTTGGGAAATATTCTCCGGGAGGCATCCATTAAATTTTCGTTCATGGAGAGATATATATCCTTGAATAATGCATTGGACTTTCCCTCCTTTATCTACAGGACAATGTTGTCATTTTCCTCAGTGTTATAAAATCCCGCGTGTTTCATATCCCATATAATCTTGTTCCATATTTCAATTAAAGTATCATCAAGGCCCAACTCTATGGTCGATTTCCAAAATGGAATAGTTCCCTGCCATCCATGTAAGACTTGTGCCCAATAGAACAGGCCTTTCTGATGAAGGGACATGAGAAGTTGTTGTGGGATGGGGGATTCTGTCTGTACTCCCAAAATAGAATCGAAGCCAATTAAAATGTTGTTGCCAGATTGTAATTTCCATATCAACCTCTTAAGGAAGAATTAAGATACCTTTTTGAAACTTCTCCAAATGGCCGAACCTTGGCAAAGACCAAGCGATCTGTTCCTGTACCAAAAAATGATGTCTTTATTCCCAAAATACTTTATTTTCATAGCAATGCTCCAAAAGCGGTCTGCAAACAGCTCTCCACATAGACCAGAACATAGACCAGATAAATAAGATAAATAATTACCTATATACTATAGGGACCATCTAAAAGACGAGTCAACCTAAATCTATTTTAAACATGATTTATCAAATATCAAAACTTAGCTGAAGAACTAAAGGCTTAATTGTTTATCATTTGTTTTGAAAGAATGAGTGCATGACAACATCTGAAAAAACAAGTCAGCCTAAATCTATTTTAAACATAATTAATCAAATATAAAAACCTAACCGGAACTAAAGGTTTAATTTTTTATCATTTATTTCGAAAGAATTAGTGCATGACAATTTTTTTTGGGGACCAATTTCGATTCAAAACCCAATAAACACTAAAATTAAATTAACATTATTTTATTTACGACATCCATTAAAAAATAATTAAGTCGATGTTTCAAATTTTAGAGATGTAAATCGAATTTAAAGTCAAATCCACAAAGCATGACGTTAAGATGATGTCACATGTTAATAATGCACTCACATGGACATGTGACGAATGTCCATGTGACCTTTACATTTAATATTAAAGTTTTACCATAAGTTTATAATATTGTCAACACGGAACCCAAGTTAAAGTTAATAATATTATCAACACCAAACCCGAGTTAAAATAGAAAATTTGTGCAGACTTACATGAGGATGCCTTGCAGGCTTGGTCGGTCAATCCTTTTCTTACTTTTTACCACTAGATAATTCTGAGACATATTCTGGTAGGGGAGAAAAGCATGTTAGAGTAATTATTAAGGGTGGGATCTCTAGAGAGGTACAAAAGAATAAAATAAAGCATTAAAGAACAGTAGTAGAGATTGTCTTGGAATGAATTCTGTATATTCTACATAAAAAACAAGAGGAGAGCTGCACAGCAAGTTCTTGTTTTGAGATTTTATTATTATTTTAAGACATGTTGTATATATTGTAAGACAGAAAGAATTTAATTTACTTCTTTGAACATAATAAAGAGATGAAGATTTTAAAAATGGAATATGAGAATTATAATTTTTAATTAATTTATTGTTATTATAAAATTTAGTATTTTATTGTAAAGTTTTTAAAAGGGGTAAGGTGAATTCAAATATGGTAAGAGTTTTTTTTGAAAAAATGAATTTCGTATTAAGTT
Source organism: Pinus taeda (assembly GCA_000404065.3). Classification (NCBI taxonomy): domain Eukaryota; kingdom Viridiplantae; phylum Streptophyta; class Pinopsida; order Pinales; family Pinaceae; genus Pinus; species Pinus taeda. The sequence continues at coordinate 14,401 of APFE030128540.1, read as the reverse complement.
AATAAAAAGTTATAGTAGTAAATGAATTAAATATACGAAAATGATGAGTCTACAATGAAGCAGGAAAAACACTACTGAGTAGAATTGAAATATGGTAGGTGTTATCATTACTACTTTAACGATAATTTTCTTCATTTTAGTGAAGGATAAAATTTACATAGGAGAAGCTTTTCTGGTAGGACTTATTATTCTTAAGGTAAGACATAATTATGTTTAAGGTCTCTTAAGTATCTACTCAATTCAAACCAAAGAGATGCATCGATCAAGGATAAGGTAGTTACTCAAGTCAATTACAAATTTGGTTGAAAGTGTTCTCAGAGGGATTTAGTACATTTATTAATAATGATCTTATGCAAAACAATCCCCAAAGCATTCATACATGAAAATTACAAATGATTATTCTAAAACTTATATAAAATATAGGAAATTATAACAATAAACAAGTTACAACAACAATACAATTCATCCATCAAAATGAATTATAAGCTAGTAGAAAATAGGGCTAAAATAATGAATAAATATAGGGTTTTATTAACTTTTAAAGTTTGAAAATTACAAGGAATATAACAACCAACTAAGACAAAATATCTAGACCTAGTTATGCAATAGTCTAAATCAGCAAGGCTCATTTTATGCAATAAAATGATTTCATGTCAAATATGCAAGAAAACCCTATTATTTAAGTTCAAAATATATGATAGAGAACACTAGAATTTTGGGTTAAATCATCCAGGAGTAAGTGTAATGACATTTGATATGGTTTGGGGTTTACGTCATGGGTAGTGTCATTAACATGCAAGGTTATATAAAATATTCATCCACATAAGCACCTTGGTAGAATCTCTGAACCTGCTAAAACTTCCCCTGATATTGATTATATTTCGGCTGCCATGCCGTCTCTTGATCTGAAATGCGAAGAAAAGTGGCCTCCTCTTGTTTCCCCGGTTCAACATAATCCATGTCCCTACAACCTTAGGTCTATGGGGGTTAAGCCCGAGGTGTCTGGTGTAGTTGGAGGTCTAGGGCAGTCGACCTCTCGGTGTTCTTCCAAGAACAAGAGAGGTCGAAAATCGAACCTTTCAAAGGCAAAGCTAAAAGCAAAGTTGGATGTAGCAGATGGAAAACAACACTCTATCCCTGGGGTTCTTAGAGCAGTGCAATCCCCCGAATCTGTTATAAAATGATCTTGTCTTCCTGGAATTGTAGAGGTTTGGCCAGTAAACCCAAGAAATTGGCCCTGAGAGACTGGTTGTTAAACTCCAACTCTGACATTCTTTTCCTTCAAGAAACTTTGGGGAAAGGTTCAGAGGTAGAATCAATGCTAAAGTCTCTCCTGCCAGGATGGAACTTTTCTGCAGTAGACTCATCAGGCCACTCGGGGGGCCTTGCAATTGGGTTTAAAGAAGGAAGAATTAAGATCATTAATCAATGGGGGACAAAGCAGGTTATGGGCATGGAGATTATCTCTCCTGATTTCTCCCATCCCATCTTAATTGTTAACATTTATGGCCCTTGTCAAGGAAGGGAGAACTTCTGGGTTGACTTGATGGCAAAATCTTTGCTGAACTCTTCGCTGCTGATTGTGGGGGGTGACCTTAACTTTTCAATAGGAAGGGCAGAGACATGGGGTCCGTTGGCCAGGGAGGACCCTTTGTCGGATTTCTTCCTCAATATCCTCTTGGAAAATAAACTCATAGATCCTTCCCCGATCAATCTCAAGCCAACATGGAGGAATAGAAGAACAGGGGAAGATCGAATCGCCAAAAGATTAGATCGTTCCTTCTATCTGAGGGCTTAATCTCAAAAGTTCCTATCCTCAGGCAGTGGGTTGAGGAGGTAGGCAACTCAGACCACTTCCCCATTTTCTTGGAGCCTTCCTTTCCCCCCCCAAAGCCCCCTGCCCCCTTTAAATTCAATTCTTCCTGGCTTAAAGATCCATCTTTCAATAATCTTTTCAAGGAAACGTGGATTCATCCGGACAGTTCTGCAAGAGAGGACAAAAGCTTTCTGTTTATGGAGAACCTCAAAAGGTTAAAGAAAGCAACAATATCATGGGCAAAGAACAGAAAGCTGAAACAGAATGAAGAGCTGTTTAAGATCAGGGAGGAGTTAAGGAATTTGGAGAGCTCTGAGGGTGATGGATATATCTCGCAGGCTTCAAAAGATAGGATCCTTCATCTGGAGAAGCTTCAAAACCAAATCCTCTTGGACAAGGAAGAAGAATGGAGGCTCAAGAGTAGAGCAATATGGTTAAAATCAGGGGATGAAAATACCAGTTTCTTCCACAACTATGCAAAAGGAAGAAAATCTGCAAATACCATTTGGAGCCTTAAAGATGAAGAAGGAAGGGTGGCCAGTTCTTTTTCAGAGCTCTCGGGTTTAGGACAGAGACATTTTCAGAGAATCTTCTCAGATCCGGGAGAGGCCACCATAGCAGAAGTCATTAGAACAACTCAATGTTTCCCAAGATTTATCGAGGAAGAAGAAGCAGAGGCGCTTTCAACCCCTGTCTCCAAGGAGGAGGTTGAAGCTGCTATGAAAAATATGGAAAAAGACAAAAGTCCCGGTCCTGATGGCTGGACAATTGAACTTTTTCTCTCTTTCTTTGACGTAATAGGCTCTGAAATCACCGATGTTGTAGAAGAATCAAGACAGAAAGGAAAAATTTACAGGCCTTTTAATTCAACTTTTATAGCTCTCATTCCAAAAAAGGGTGATCCGGAGACCTTCGAAGACTTCAGGCCGATCTCTTTATGCAATTGTATTTACAAAATCATTGCCAAGGTGATAGCTATTAGAATTGTCCCTATCCTGTCAAGAAACATCTCTATGGAGCAATTTGGTTTTCTGGATGGAAGACAAATTCATGAGGCCATAGGAGTAGCACATGAGGTAATTCATAGTGTCAAACAAAAGAAAAAGAAGGGGGCAGTTCTTAAAATAGATCTTTCCAAAGCATATGACCGTATCAACTGGCTTTATCTCCGGATGTTGCTTACTCACTTGGGCTTCAACTATTCTTTTATCAGCTAGATAATGGGACGCATCACAAATGTAAGTTTTGCTGTTCTGATCAATGGAGCAGCCTCCCCTTTTTTCCAAAGCCAAAGAAGCCTTAGACAAGGGTGCCCTTTATCTCCTCTCCTGTTTCTTATAGTGGCAGAAGGGTTAAGCAGATTGATTCATAAAGCCAAAAGAGAGGAAAAGGTAAAAGGTATAGAGGTAGCAATAAATCTATTCATCACTCATCTGCTTTTTGTTGATGACATTTTGATTTTCACTAACGGGTCATATAATGAGCTGAAGGAGTTTAAATGCATTTTCGATCTATTCCTGAAAGCTACTGGAATGCAGATAAACTCTAGAAAATCTCAAGCTTGTGTGGCAACTTTTGACAGAAGAGAAAGATCCGTGTTGGCCAATCTTTTTCCCTTCCACCTTCAACCTCTGGAATCCCCCTTCAAATATTTGGGTTTCTGGCTGAAGCCGACAGCATATAAGAAAGAGGATTGGAATTGGCTCATTACTAAGCTAGAGGCCAGAATTTCTCATTGGAGCTTCCGATGGCTCTCCAGAGCCGGCAGACTGACTCTCATCAAATCTGTCCTGCTAGCCATCCCAGTATACTGGGCAGCATTAACCTAGATTCCCAAAGGAGTTATGGAGAAAATCAGAAGGTTATGTTGCATATTTTTATGGGCAGGATCAAAAGAAAATTCAATTCTTCCCTGGGTGGCATGGGAAAAGCTGGCTAGGCCCAAAGAATGGGGAGGATGGGGCATTAAGAGACTCCCTGAGTTCAGCCTCTCCCTGGCAGCTAAATCAGGGTGGCGGCTAATCTCAATGGAGAACCTTTGGACAAGGGTGGTCAAGAGAAAGTATATAGATCCAATTCCTCTGGAAGAGTGAATTCGGAGCCAGGAAAGAAAAAGAAGAATGCCTCAGCTATCTAGAAGGCTACGGTGGAGGCTTTCTTTGTGATCGAACAAGGTTTGGCTTGGAAAGTGGGAGATGGAAGTCATATTAGAATTGGCAGGGACCCCTGGGTAGGCTGTAACGAAGCTTTTGCTTTGTCTCCTGGTTTTCTCAGACATCTTGATAGTAAAGACATTTTCACCCTAAACCAGGTAGAGAAAGTAGGCCACTCTACCATATGGGGACAGGCTTGGAAAAATGATGCAGATCTCGGAATAAACATTAGATGGAAGAACGAATGGGCTTCTTTCATTAAAGAACTCCATCGTTCAAATGTCAGGCTTAAAAACGAACCTGACTTGCTGATTTGGGCGCAGGGGAAAACAGGTGAATACTCTCCAAAAGATGGTTACTCTTTTCTAATGAATAGGAAAGGATGGGGAAATCCAGAGTGGTGGTCGAAAAACATATGGAAGCTAAAATGTCCAGCTAAGGCCCAGATTTTTCTGTGGTGCATGCTAAAAAGAAAAATTCCAACCTGGGACACCTTACAAGCAAGATATTTAGTTGGTCTAGGGAGATGCCCATTATGCAAATCAGAAGGGGAATCAATAAGTCACCTCTTTACATCTTGTGCAGTCTCATTAAAGATATGGGAGGAGTTATATGTTTTGCTTAATGTTAAGGCACAATGGGGGCTAGTCCCTTTGGAAGAAGCCTGGAGAAAATGGTGGCAGAACCATCCGGAGGGAAACATGAGAAACCTTCCCCTTATTTTCTTTTGGGGAGTATGGCTTGCGAGGAACAAAAGTGTGTTTCAAGACAAGGACACTCCCACCTCTGTCATTGCCATAAACTGTGCTGCCATATACACTGCCATTCCACCCCCTGAAACTAAAAATCCTCAAAATTGTGACAGGCATGTTTCTATTCAGGAAGGCATTCCATGGGCTTATTTTGATGGGGCATCCCAGAATAACAAGGCTGGTGCTGGTCTTTGCATTCACTTAAATCATGAACACTCCTTAAAAGCTTCTGTTGGGTTGGGAACTGGTTCAAACAATTATGTTGAGTTGTCTACTTTGTGTCTCCTCCTCTGCTGGTTACTACAAAGAAACATTCGAACAATACAAATCTTCGGAGACTCTTTGAATGTTATAAAATGGGTTAATGGGAATGCTTCATGTCAAAATCAGATTCTGAAGACTCTTTTAGAATAAATTTTGTTTTTAAAGCTTTCTTTTAACAACATTACCATCTGCCACATTTACAGGGACAAAAACGAGGAAGCAGATCAGCTTTCTAAGGGTGGCCTACAGCAAGATATGGGCAGCTAGGCAATAGCAGAACACAATCAGGGGCTGCCATCCACTTCCTATCAACCCCCCTTCGCACCTCCACAGTGATCGCGGCTCGTCTCTTCTTTTTGCCTTCAGTTAAATGGTCATAATTTTCCTGTTTCAGTTATTTTCCTTTATATGTTTTTAAAACTTGTTCCTGCAGATTCTCAAGTCAGAAGTATCAAAAATTTCTTATGCATATGACAGTTTGCTTTTATAAAGATGTTTTTATCAGTCATGTTAAGGGGTCGTTTTCCTTCTCCGAAGGAGGCCCCAAATTTTGATCCTTTTAAAATGTATTTAAGCCTCCTGTAGGGAGGAAGTCTAGACAGTGTTTATACAGCAACATATCAGGACTCTTTTAATCGTCCCCAAACAGTCAAAAGGACTGAGTTTTTTGTTGCATTCTGCCTACAGTCAAGAAGATCAAATCTGTAACCTTGAGATCTCTCAAGCTATGCAGAATATGTTTTATACAGTTTGTAAACTTTTTATTTGCTTAATAAAAAGTTTCGTTTTTTTCTCCGGAAAAAAAAAAAAAAAAAAAAAAAAAAAAAAAAAAAAAAAAAGCACCTTGGTAGAGGGAACATTTTGTGCAATAACAACATGGTGGTTAAATCAATGGGTACTTTGAAGAGGAAAAGGTCTAGAGCTTTTATTATGGCATTCTTCAAGGATAAGGTTTGGTTATGAACTACTTCTCCATAAAAACTATAGAAGCCATTTTTCGAAAGGGAAAGAACAAAAAACAAGCCTTGGATCTTCACTCAAAAATTGCACTCATGTTGTTCTAATCAATTTGCAAGATAGTAGCCACCATTGGATCAAGGAGATCTACTTCAAATTGCCCATACTAGGGGGGTCCTTACTCACCTTGAGCTTGTAACCTTGTTGTTGCGCCTTTATTAATTTACCTACCACAAGAGTGGTGTTTTTCTTCTACCATCATCTTGCTTAATGTGTTAAAAAATGTAGCAAGAAAGGATCAATTTGACTTTAGCCTTAGTCAAATTGAGTAAATCGAATTTCCACATCAACAAGACAACTTGGAGGCAGTTAACTAGTGTAAAATGGCTCTTGTCACTCAGTTAGCTCAATAAATTCGAGTTAGGGGCTTGGATTTCAGTTATGCATGTGTTGATTGCTAAATTTTAGCAATCTAGTTCGGTGATTTTTAGTTGTATTCAGGTAATTGACCTCTAGCTATTGATAGAGTCAGTTCAAGGTTAGTTGTCTAGTGGGACAACAGTCTAACTCATAGATTTGTCAGTTAACTTATCAATCAACCCAAAATAGCTAATGCATGCATGGAATTTGAATTGCTTAGTGAAGTGTAAGAGATAAGGTTAATGTAACATGAGTTGTATACTAGTTTAAGTGTATAGTTGTTGCATGAGTCAGGAGATCAATCCTTGGGAATTGTGCAAGAAAATAGGAGGAAAATCCTATCTTTTAGCAGCTAATTTTCTCAAGGATTATGTAATGAAATAGGAGGCCAGAGGAGGTAGAAATTGGCTAAGTTTTGACCAAAGTTTTTAATTCAGCAGAGAGAACAATTATTCTTCTGTAGGTTGTGTTCAGAGCTGGAGTAAGCAATTGTAATAGTTTCTATATTCAATTGATTGATGCAAATAGGCTTGAGGGGTTTTTCCCCGTTGGGTTACCCTAGAAATCACTATGTACTTGTAGTTTTTCTTGTTACATGTCTATGCATGTTGTTCTAAATTGTGATTTCCATTCCGTAGATTAGTAGAGTATAATTGCGCCTCTTTTTTTTTTTTTTTTTCAGTTTGAAATCTTGAATTTCTATCATATTTATACATGGTATTAGAGCCCTAAAATCACATTAGAGACCAATGTTTCGATTTTGTTCTTTAGGAATTTCGAATTTGCAACTTCAGTGTAACATTTTTTTATTTAGATTCAAGAGAATTTCTTTCAACAGACTTAGATTGGAGTATGCCTTGGAGGGTAGCACAAATTTCATAGCCTGGAAGGACCGAATGGAAGTAGTGCTCAATGATAATGGTGTGTTAGAATATGTGAAAAATGACATTGCAAAACCCCAATAGTTTGATGCACAATAATTAGTTTAATGGAAGAAGTATGTTGCAAAGGCCAGGAGAATTCTTCTAGAAGGTGTGAGAGACCATGTGGTCTCAAATATCCATGACAAAGAGACAACATTTACTATGTGGAAGAAATTGACTAAGCTATTCGAAAATAGGAGTGGCCATAGAAAATTGGCCCTGAAATACAAACTTCGAAATACTAGAATGCAGAAGAATAATACTATTCCACAATATATCTCCAGGTTCACACATGTTCGAGATGAGCTTGAAGGGGTTGGGTTGAATGTTGCAGAAGATGACCTAGTGAGCCTAGCTCTTTTGAGCCTTATAAAATCCTAGCAGAGTTACTAGGACTATGTGAAAGGAAGGGAAAATTACCGAATTGGGAAAGCTTGTGGTCTGATTTGGTTCAAGAGTAGTTCAGGAGGAATACTAGAGATGGAACATCATCCAGAGCAGAGGATGAAGAAAATTTTTCATTGGTTGGAAAGGGAAAGAAGGGAAAAGGGAAGAAGACCTAAGGAAACCCTGAATCTAGCCAAAATAATGGCAAGAAGAAAGACTTGAGCAAGATAAAATAATTCCATTGCCATGAATACGGGAACTATGCAACAAAATGTTCGCACAAAAAATCTATCAAGAAGCCTTCGGGAGGAGCAAGAGGTGAAGCATTGGCTTCACAAGTTGAATTAGACTTCACACTAATAGCATGCATGGCCAACACTATTATGGGGAGTATGTGGTACCTTGATTCCAGTGTGACATGCCATATGACATGGTGCAAGGCGTTTTTCAGTAGCTTAGAGGAGAAGGATCTACAAATGCATATCGAAATGGGGGATGATGGGAGGTACAATGCTACATGAATTGGTATTGTCACCTTTGCGAGGGAGAAAACCTCTCCTCTTCACCTCAAATATTTTATGTTTGTACATGGGTTGAAGAAGAACCCGATCTCTGTAGCAGTATTTGAGGATAGAGGCTATAATGTTATTTTTAGTAAAGGGAAAGTATTTTTTAGACACATAACTAATAGGAAGGTGAAGCAGATCAGGGTTCGAGTGAAGAACCTATACAAACTTGAGGTGGGAGATTGCACTGCATTGAACAGTAAGGCTGAAAAGTGCAGAGTCGAGATGTTGAAGAACTCTAGCACAGGAGATTGGTTCATCTACACCATGGTGCCTTAAAAATCATGTAGAAAATCACCAGTGGTCTCCCTAAAGGCTCCATTGACTAGCAAAATGACTGCAAGGCTTTCACATTGGGGAAATATGTCAAATCCACTTTCCATGACAGAGAGAGCAGAGCAAATGCAATCTTAGAGTGAGTCCACTTTGATGTTTGTGGACCCTTTTCTACAACCTCCATAGAAAAACATAAGTGCTATGTTATTTTTATTGATGATTTCTCTTGAAAATTATGGATCTTCTTCATGCAGATGAAGGATGATTTTTTCTCAAAATTTGTTGAATTTAAGGCATTGGTTGAGATGGAGACTCGGAAGAAGGTGAATGTTCTCAGGAGCGATAATGGAGGTGAATTTTTTTCGCATGTCTTTAAGGATCTATGTGTCAAAGAAGGTATTCGAAGAGAACTGATAGAACTCCATAACCCACAACAAAATGGGGTGGATGAGAGGAAGAACAAGAGCATAGTGGGAGCAACAAGAGCCATGTTGCATGATCAGGGGCTGCATTACATATATGGGTAGAAGCATGTAACACCATAGTCTACTTGCAGAATTAGAGTCCTCATAGAATACGTGGTATGATCGCACTAGAGGAAGCTTTCTCTGGGAGCAATCCTAATGTGTCTCATTTCAGAATTTTTGGAGCTTCAGTTTATTGCCATGTCTCCATGGATTTTGTTATCACATTATTTAATCTGAAATTTTTTAAAAGCACTGAAAACCGGAATGTTAGTGAGAATTTGTAATAAATAGGGTTAAAGTGTTGATAATGACAGTGTCAGTGTTATTGCAGTTTTGAAAATTTAAAATTACGTTGACAACCAAAGTAGCAACACAAATTTATGAAGATAGTCAATTAAACTTCGACAGCTGGAAAATCAGTGCCAAATGCAAAATTCAAACTTTTTCATGAACAAAGAAATGCACTGGTGGAATAGCCTATTTAATCTCAAGTGTTTTTGGTTGGTGGAAGTACTTATATTACCATGAGTTAAAAGTTGTGTAGAGTGAATCATTTGTATTGTTTTATCTATCGAAGTAAAACAATTGATATCCCACATTCTTGTAATCAAATCCCACTCCCATCTTCGTTGTCTGTGTTTTTAGACGGTGGAATTTATGGCACAAGCTCAACAGTCAAGGGGAAAAGGTGCCAAAACATATTTGTTTTTACTTGACAAAAACTATGTTTTTAAAACTACTTTTCCTATAAAAGGAAGTAAATTTGGTAGTGGTTTCCGAGAAAAAAAAAAAAAAAAACCCCATTTAAAAAATCCTCTCAGTTTTCGAACAGGTATTATGGTTTGAAATATTCAAAGGGATATTTGAAGGTTGTTTTTCAAGATTTTGCAATCCTGTTTTAGTAATTATTTTATGTTAGGCCCGTATAATACTAGTGATTCCCCCATTACTATTATCATTGTATCCCTTATTATTATTATTGTGCCCCTATTGTCCCCATATTGTTATTAGTATGCCCCAAAGAAACCCACTATTGTTATTTTTGTGCCCTTATGTTATTACTGTTATGTCGACTTGATTATATTGTGACCCCTTAGACTTCTATATATAGAAGGGAGGTTTAGTCATTTGTATTATATAAGAATTGTTCATTCGTGTAACGTAAAGGAGGTTGCCCCTTCGAAGAGGTTGAATTCTAAGGCATTGATCTATCTTTTCTATCTTTTTGTGCATTGGTTTCCTAACATTTGGTATCAGAGCTTTGAATTCTAGGGTTTCGCTGCTCCAAACAAGTCATCGTGGCATTTTCACTATAACTTTTTTCTGCAATGGTTCAAAAGCTAAAAAAAAAACCCATTTGATCTGAAATCGTTCTGAAATTCGGCTCCAAATTTCAGGGCTTGTCTCGCTATATTTTTAGAGATATGATATGAGGAAGTTAGGGTTTTTATAGACTCCCAAATTACATTCCAAACAGGTGACCTGGGAAATCGTCATAACTCCTGTTTTGAGCATCGATTGAAATTTAGTAAGAAGTTTCAGAAAGGGGATGGACTGTAGTTTTCTGTATATTAGTTTCAGGTACTATGGTCGAAATAGTGACACGTGGTACGTCGTACAAGTTCGCTCTACTGAACTAGTCTATAATTAGGTCAGCGTGGGAGATTTGGCATAACTCTTCCTTGGAGAACCCAATCTTGATCATACTTGCAGGGTTAGAAATAGGACTCAAAAGGATACTGCTGGACGAGATTTTAGATATTCAAGATCCACAGTTATAGAGATACAACAGATTCAATATCGAGCTCTTACAAAGTGAAAAAAAGGTGTGTAGTTTTTTTTTTTTAATTTTGCATAAGATTGGTTTGAAAAATTAGTTTGAAGGAATTCAAAGGAAATAGTGAAGAATTACTAGCATTAATTAATGCCCTGAAGAAAGAAAATGGAAACACCTAGTAAGCAACCTGAAATCTCTATCATGACTCGTGAAGAAGAGAAAGAAATGCAACATGATATATCAAAATTACAAGACCAAGTACAATAAATTTCACTCTTACTAAAGGTAACTGAATCCAAGATGAATTTTGTGGAAGCTAATATGAATGGAATGCAAGTTAAGATGGATGGCGTGGAATCTAAGATGAATGGCATGGACGCTAAGATGAATGGCATGGACAATAAGATGAAAGAATTGAAGATAAATTTGAATAAGTTTCTACAATAAATGGTCACTAATGGTGAAAGGGTAGTAAAGGAAACTCATGATGAGAACAAAAGAAATGTTAATCATGATTTCATAGACTCTAATGTTGGATTGAAGACCCACCATGTTCCAAAAATTGATATGAGGAAGTTCGATGGCAAGGATCTCGGAACATGGATACTACAGATGGAGCAATTTTTCGATCTCCATAATGTGCAAAACACACAAAAGGTATGTATTACAACTTTATATTTGGAACAAAATCAGTTTGTATGGTATCAATGGCTTTTATCTCATAAACAAATTGTCACTTGGGAAATTTTTACGGAAGAAATGATAGCACATTATGAGGATACAAAAAACAACACATTTTTTAGCCAATTGATAAATCTCAAACAAAAGGGTTCAATGATGGAGCACATTGAGGACTTCCAAAAATTAAACATAAGGGTAAAAGATATTCCAGAAGAGCATAGGATTGATGTGTTCATAGGGAGTTTAAAGGATCCAACATGAGGTTTTCCTTTGGGAACCTGATTCATTGGAGAAGGCATTCAGGTCAAGAAAAATGGAAAGCAAAATTATGGCAACCAGGAAGCCTACCACTCACAACTATAAATATGGAAGTGTTGTTGCATCTAGCCTTCCACAACCTACAATGTTGACACCACAACAATTGGAAGAAAAAAGAGCAAAAGGGCTTTGTTACAGTTGTGATAGCAAATACATTAAAGGTCATTAGTGTTTTGAGAAGAAATTATTGTACAAGATTGTGAAGAGGAGGAAGAAATGGAACAAGAAATGTCAAAAAAGAGGATATACTCCAAGAACAAACCCTAGATAAAGAAGAAATGTATCCGACCATACCTTGTAATGCATTGGCTGGAATTACCACTCCTCAAACTATCAAGATAGAAGGACATATCAAGAAGAAAAAGGTAATAATGTTGATTGATTCG
>APFE030128532.1:10685-70886 GCA_000404065.3 Pinus taeda | reverse complement strand
CAAGTTTTGGGCCTCCAAAAAGTCAAAAAACATGCAAAAAATGACTTTCTGCCACATTTTTGACACACAGAAAGCAGTCTTGGGAGATTGCAATTTTGGAGGGGCAAATGACCACCAAATTCAGAAATTCCACTTGGGTTCGAAAGTAGACATCCATACCTTTCCAACAAGCCCACTTTTGCCTCTTTTGGACACCTAGAAGTGCCTCAAAATCAGATCCAAAGTAGCGCGACCTGTTAAGGAAGAGGGCGCGACCCGTTGGGCAGTTTTCATAGGAATTCATCTACAGCTCAGGAATTCGCCCAGCTTTGACCAGTTTTGACTTGGGATGGGCTTTTTCACCCTCTTTGATGTAATTAATGTATTTTCATGTTGACATGACACTTATTTACCTATTCCAGAAGATTCATTCATGAAATAGCAAACATTTAATGAATGAATTGGTTTCCTAGCTTATAGAGGCAAGTTGTTTTGACTGCCTAGATTTTAGTGCTAAGTTTAGAAGTGGTTGAAACAACTCCTAGAAGGATGAGCTCGATCCCTAGAGGCAAGGAAAGGTGTTATCTTGCCTATATTATGTATTTTCTTAGTCATTTTCAGGGGTTGGAAGGTTGGACTCTTGAGGGAGAAGCTATCATTGTATTATTTCACTGTATCTCTGCAATTTTTCGCTAAGGAAGACCAGGGTTTTGCAGTCCTCTTTGGGATTCTTGTGGACTCATGTGTTGATTGTGTGTTTCTCAATGTTCTTGTAAGCTTTGTTATGTGATTCATTTCCTTTCTTTACTTCTGCACATTAAACAAATGAAGTGTTAAAGTAAAAATTCATGCTTGCCATGCTCTGCTTTTAAGTTTGTTTAATTTCAATGTTTTCTACTGTTTAAGGAGAATTCAAAGTTATTGTTTGCTCTCCTTAGCTCCTCACCTATCATTCCTGACCATCCACTTCGGTTAAAGGCATCAAAGTTGTCTCCTACCTCGCCCCAAGGAACCCCCTGCAGAAGCTGTGTCCCATCCCCGCACCCAAAATTGCCCTCTCCTCAATTTGCCACCAAAAACTCAAAAATCCCAAACTAAATCTTTCTGATCAGTTTACTAGCCTAATATCAGTGTTACCTTATTGGTCTTCTCATCTATTGGCGATTTTACGAGATAGACCGGAGAGAGCCTTCTCCTGCCCCGTAGGGCTAGCTATGAGGCTAAATGGTTTGATGTAGCCTTGAGGTTTACCTGTCTCAGCCTGAGGTGAAATTTCAAGCGCTAACAGAAGGAAGTATGATCAATCAGAGTTTGAACCTGGTTGACAAGAAGAAGAAGATGGAGCAAAAGACAGTAGAAGTACAGATACAAGGGAACAAAGCATGTGGACAGTTACAAAACAAAGCGTGGGATTCAGGAAGGCCAAGACCAGAAGACACATGATCAAGAGATCATGAATATTTTCTACTTTGGGAGTCTGATGCAAGAGCTTTCACCCAAGAGAAAATCATTGTAAATAAGTAGACATAGGGGTCATGTATCTTTAGAGAAGTAGTTTCCTAAAGTCTCAAGTTAATGTAATATTTAGGCTTAAAGTGATTTAATTAGATAATTAGAGGAAGTTGTAAATTTTCTCAAATAAATGAGAACATGAGTGGTTAATAAGATAAAGAGTTAAAAGTCAAATATAACTCTTTAAGTAGTTTCATGATTCTAGGAGTGATAGAGAGTTTATAGGCATTAAATGGAGAATAGAAGTGGATGTAGAGGATAGAGGATTTAGGAGTCAGTACAGGAGATTTAGGAGTCGAACCAGGAGTAGTTCAACGAACCTTCCTGTTATAAATGTAAGCCTATGGGCAGAGTGCAAAGGAGAGACCACAGATATTGAAGATTAGGCCTGTGAGAGACGGAGAGTCTCATTCTGTAATTGTTGTTCATATTTATATAAAATAGAAGTCTATTCCAGACTGTGTGAATGCGTGGAATTCTATTGAATGTTTGAATTACATGTAATTGGTGAATTTGTAGGTTTTGTAACTATGGTTGTAGGCAGAATTTTGTAGAATGCACGAAAGAGAAAATGATTTAGAGGAATCGTAAAAGTATCTTTGAATCTAAGTGAAGAGACATAGTAAGCTCTGGAGATAAGATGCAAAGTGAGAATTCGCAGAGGAGTTTAGCTTAGAGGAAGTTGATGAGTAGAAATAGAAGGCAGAATTCTGAAGAGCTATGCAAGGAGAGGAACGACTCGGAGGAATCGTAATGGGTCATTGAATCCATTCAAAGAATCCAAGAGGACAGTGATAAAGGAATATGCAGAGTTGAACTCAGATTAGAGTGGCACAACTGAAATAGTGAAGGATCAGAACCTTAAGAAGAACCTAACCACAAAGCGAAAATTGAAGAAACATCGTAAAAACACAAGTGAAGAGTGAAGAAGAGAGTATGGTTGCACAACAGCCATTGGATCTTTAAATATTAACGACCAGGATCATATCGCAGCATTCATATCGCATCACAACTTTGAAGTGAACAAACCCTAGCCTTAAGCAATTTCCAATTGTGATCAAGTGATATCAATCGTGGACCATTGGATCGAGAGTCTGATTGATAGTCGCAATCTCATCGCAATTGAATATCGTAGAAGTCAAATGATAGCGGCAGTGGTAGGACAGTGCAATAGCAATACGCAATTAGTGATAAAGCCGATCGGCGATCGAAGGTACTGGGAGATCGGAGTTTGGAGGAGAGGGCTATGGAAAGGGAAGTGGGAGATGGACCCATCGGAGTTATAGAGCGGGTTATATAATATTTGAGATTCAGCTTAATGGCTCGGCGTGGGGTTTTCCCGTGTATTTCCTTTGTATTGCGTTAAATGTTGTGGCTGAGTCTTTTAATAGAAAAAGCTATGTTATCCCATATCGAAGGAAGTGGAGGTATGCGTTAATGAACCGCGGAGAGCCCGATTGCGATCAACGATAAAGGTGGAAACCTTGAGAACTATGCAGATGTCGTACCAAGGCAGAAGGTATGTTTTGCGCATATTTTCCTTTGTAAAAGGGTTATAAGGGAAAAACCACCGATAGAGCATTTTATGTGATAAATATATGTGTAGCCAATGTTTAAAGAGGGAAGATTACATATATAAGTGCTAAAAGTGTTAATGAAGGTTATGATGAGTTATAATGTCCCAATAGGAAGGATTGTAAAGCAAGACTCGAATAAAGTCTTATGTGAAGTTTATAAGAGGTGATTGAGTTCCGATACAAAGGAACCGATGTTATAGAGGACCTTAACCATTATAGGTTGGAAGATTTGACTCCTTTGAGAGTCAAATACCTGGGATAGTTGTGTTTATGCATTTTTATGCGTACAGTGGGAATGTGTGGGCGTATCCCTACAATAGAATGCAATAGACTTGGTGAATTTAGTGTTCAAAAATGACTAGAGGCTCAACCATAATGCGCTTTGATACCATTGATCCAAATTTATGAAGGAACAAAATGAAATACAAATTAAAAAAAAACTAAGAGATATAATGAAACATAACTTCAATTAATAAATAACAATTTCTAAAAACTATTTACATGTACAAAAGGAACAAACTAGCTTGGGTGATGGTAGATTATCTCTTAGAAAAGATATGATGGATACATGCCTTCTGAACTGAGTTACAATGAGGCTTTAGGGTCTTTTTATCATTAATAAATAATGAGAAACCCTAAACATTCAAAAACTTAACCCTAGGAGATGAAGCACCAAAAGTTTGTGGGACTCGATGGGTTTAGTTAGAATGTCAACTTCCCGGTGTCGTAACTTTGGCATATGATCTTCATTTGGTGTGCACGATAGCACATTATAAAGGTCTATTTGAGGACAACAATGTTTTATTTCAAAAAAATAACCACTAGCTCCTATTGTTTGCTCGTTTCCCCCAAAAATGTCGTTTATGGCCTCCAAACAGCTCGAGAAGTTCACGACCCGAAAAAAATATTAAAATTAGAAGTTATGCTAGAAAATAGGAAACTTAAAGGAAATAGTGCTGGGGGTCCAAGTGGAATAGGTTGCTAACCACCAATATCCACCTGGATCAATACCAAAATGCCAAAGTTTTATAAAAATGGATAGAAAATGTTGAGCTTTGAGGTACTATTATATCAGAGATTTGAGGTTTTTGCTATAAAAAATGGGTAGAGAAGTTGGGATATTGGAAGAAAAAAAACTTGGAACATCTGTAACATAAAAATTTAAATTTTTCACAGGAAAATCACTTGAAACCACTATACATAAGGGTCTTTTAACATCCATTAATTATCCATTGAGTAGATAAAATAAGATTAATGTATAAGGAGATCCCATTTATGACTTTATTCAACATGGACCACATAACATTATCAAGCATATGATCTTTTAATTGTATCCAACATTACCATCAGGTGCAATTATGAAGGGTGGCATGTGAAAAGGAATTTATAATGGTACTAGGGGAATCAATAGGTTGGATGATCTATTATCTCAATGATGAATTCTAAATAGGATGTCATGATGTTATTAAGTACTTGCGTCATATTGATGAAAAAATTCAAATGTTTTGGACCCTTTCACATGATGGAGAAGAGAGATGCATTGTAAGAATGATGGAAAAATGTTTAATATAGGATCTTAATCTCATGTGGGGAGTTGATAGTTACAATGTGAAATTATATGCACTTCCCTCCATAGATTGGCTGCTGTATGCAAATTTTAGGATAATGCATGGGAATAAATTATGATAGGGGAACAAGTGTGATCATTCCTAGTGGAATTCAACTTTTCCTTAGTAATGTCACATCTTTGTCCCTTTCTATCCAGTAATTATACCTTGTAAGTTCTTTATGAGGTTTTTTTGTTGATTTTAATGCATGCTCTATGGTTTTAATGGATTATATTAAGAAATTATAGAGGAGCATGGTGAGGATGCTATAGGGGAATTCTCCAAGGCAAACAAGTGATATCTCTAGGTGTATGTGATTTTAATCCACCAAGGTAAAATTAGTCGTGTTTAGGTTTAATCTCAACTTTTCAAAATATTGAATCTAATTGGAAGTAGAATATAGTTATAACAATGTTTAGGAATTCACATAGACTAGGAGTAGAGCAGGACCCTTACAAACTGTAAAGAGATGCACTCTAGTTACAAATCAAATAGAATTAGTTAACTTCTATTCCCACACCCACAATTGAAACCATGGTATATCTTAGGACTCAACTACACTAAATCAAGAATGAAGTCCCTTATTTGAGGACTCAAGTTGAAGAAATCCTTCATGAAAGTGAATTTGCAGCTTAGCCCTTTGGGAATTCTAGTAATTTTATTTGTATTAGCCACAAAAGATATATATATATATATATAGAAATCATCATGCAAGTGAATATGACAGCTTTAGCCATTCGGAATTTAGTAATTTTATTTTATTAGCCACAAAAGATATATATATATATATATAATATATATATATATATATATATTATAATGACCAGATAAAAAAAATAGAAGAAAATATAGACCGACAACTTGAAAGTAAGCCTCTTAGAAGGGGCTACCTCCTTTTACATCACATAAATGAAAAGTACTTGGATAATTGAAATGACAATAGCTCCTTGGTATATATAGGAGTCTAAAGGGTCACAATATAATTAGGGCATACATAACAATAATAATTTAAGGGCTCAACAATAATAATAGGGGGCTTTAAGGGGCACAAAAATAACAATATGGGGGCTACATGGGTCACAACAATAATAATATGGGGGCTACACTAGTATTATAGGGACCTAACATGCCCCCCTCCTTCAAAAAAGTGTTGTCCTCAATGCTTGAGTATATATGGATGCTTTTATATAAAATTCGCATCCTCCCATGCAAAATCTTCAACGAGTAAGTTCTTCCACTCAATGAGATACTCTGAAATTGATCAATTTTGTAGCTATAAAATTCTTTTTTTCGTGATTGTTTGAAGCTCCAATATGATTTTTCCTTCCTCATCAATTTTTGGCAATATTGTTTGAACTGGGAGATTGTCACCTATAACCTTTAAGCATGAAACATGGAAAACTAGGTGTACTTGGGAAGATGCAGACAACTCCAATTTGTAGGCCATAGTACCAATCTTTTGCAACACCTTGTAAGGACCATAGTACTTGGGTGATAATTTATAATCCTTCTTAGCTTGATTAAGGGACATTTGTTTATATGGTTGTAGCTATAAAAATATTCAATCGCTTACATCAAAAATTATTTCACTATGATTTTGATCTACCTGTTGTTTCATTCGATTCTACGTTAGAGTCAGGTTATCTATTATGAAACTAGCTCACAAAAGATAGAGAAGATAGATCAACGACTTCAAAAGTAGCCTCTTCGAGGGGGCAACCTCCTTTACATTACACAAATTAACAATTCTTCGATGATACAAATGACAAGACCTCCTTTATATATATAGGAGTCCAAGGGGTCTGAATGCAATCAGAGCCTACATAACAATAATATTGTAGGGGCACCAAAATAACAATAGTGGGCTTCTATGGGGCACAATAATAACAACATGGGGACTATATGGGTACAATAATATAATAAGGGGGTTGCACTAATAACAATAAGAGGTTACACTAGTAGTATAGGGACCTAACATGCCCCTCTCCTTCAAAAAGTGTTTTCTTCAATGGTTGAGTAGTTTTGGATGCTTCTATATAAAATTCTCATCCTCCCATGTGGAATCTTCAGTTGTTAAGTTCTTCCACTTGATGAGATACTCTGAAATTGATCGATTTTGTAGTTGTCGATTTCTTGTTTCTGTGATTGCTTCAAGTCCCAATTCCTCGTCAAGTTTTGGAAATATTGTTTGAACTGGGATCTTCTCATTAGGTAAGGTCGTCATTTCTTAAGCACATTTAGTATTGCCAACATTTCCTTCTCATAAATATCTTTGTGTAAATACTTTCCTTTGATTGGACAACTTTCGAAAGCAATGGGTCTTTCTTCTTGCATTAAAACAACACCAATTCCATTTCTTGAGGCATCACATTCCACAATAAAGGTTTTTGTTAAGTCTGGTGTAGCTAAGACTAGTGCTTGGCACATTGCCTCTTTAAGATGTTCAAAGGCCTTCGTTGCTTCTGGAGTCCAAGAAAATACATCTTTATTTAGTAATATTGTTAGAGGTGCTTCTATTCTCCCATAATTCTTAACAAACTTATGATAATACCTTGTAAACCTGAGAAATACTCACAGATGCTTTATGAATGTGGGAAAATTCCATTCCTTAACGGCTTTAATTTTGCTACGGTATACCTTAACACCTTCATGAGATACAATATGACCCAAATATTCCACCTCTTGTACTCCAAAGAAACATTTGTATCTTTTTGCATATAATTGTTTCTCCTTCGTAGTTTGAGCACATTATGAACATGTTGAACATGATCCTTCCAAGACTTGTTGTAGATTAGTATATCATCAAAAAATACTAACACAAATTTTCTACGTAAGGGTTTGAAAATGGAATTCATCAAACCTTGAAATGTATAAAGTGCACTAGTAAGGCCAAAAGGCATGACCAAAAATTCATAATGACCCTCATGAGTTCTAAATGTTGTTTTTGAAATGGCTTCAGTCTTCATTTTGATTTGATGATATCTTGAACAAAGATCCAACTTGGTGAAGTAAATTTCTCCATGTAATTCATCCAATAATTCATCAATGACAGGAATGGGAAATTTATATTTAATAGTAAGCTTGTTGAGCTCCCTATAATCCGAACACATGTGCCACGATCCATCCTTCTTGTGTACCAATACCACTGGAGCAGAGAAATCACTTTGACTAGGTTGAATTATACCAACCTCTAACATTTCTGCAACCATACATTCAATTTCACTCTTTTGGGCATATGGATATTTGTAAGGCCTAATGTTTGGGGGAACACTTCCTGGAATCAAATGAATAGCATGATCATGGTCACGAATAGGTGGGAGGCCTTTGGGAGTCTCAAATACCTTGGAATGATTGTCCAAAATGTTTTGGAAATTTAGAGAAATAAATGATTTTGATGTGGGAACCTCTAATGAAAATAATTGTGCAATTATTCCTCGTTTTTATTTCTTTAGAAGCTTTGTCATGCTGTTAGAGATGATTATGTTTCTCGGTTTCCCTATGATACCCCTTAATTCAACTTCATTTCCTTCCCAAAAAAATTTCAAAGAAAAGTTCTTGAAAATTAAAAGTTATCATACCCAAAGATTGTAGGCATTGGACTCCTAGTACAACATCTGCACCACCAATTGGAATGGAAAGAGTTGGACTATTCAAGGCATATTCTCCCATGGATAGCTTGATATTATGGCACTTCCTAGAGAAATTTATGGTTCCTCCATTTGCAACCATTAGACACTCCGGTGTTGGATATAGGAAGTGATTCAATTCCTTCACTATCTTACAATGAATAAAATTATGGGTACTACCCGAATCAATCAACACTATTACCTTTTTCTTCTTGATATGCCCTTCTATCTTGAGAGTTTGAGGATTGGTAATTATTGTCAATGCATTGCAAGATATGGTCAGATTCATTTCTTGTTTCTCTAGGATTGGATCCTGGTGTATATCCTCTTGTTTTGATGTTTCTTGTTCCTTTTCTTGCTCCTCTTCCCCATCTATGTAAATTAATTTCTTCTCAGCGCACTTATGACCTTTAGTGTATTTTCTATCACAATTGTAACAAATCCATTTTTGATCTAAAATGGGGTGCTAAAGGCTTCTTGTCAAACTTACAAGAACCTCTCCCACTCCAAATCTTATGATTTCCCAAGATCTATGCTTATGATTGATAAATGCAGAATTAAAAGAACTTGAAGTAGGTGTATGTCTTTGTTTGCCTTTAACTGCTAAGTGCTTATGTTCATTTTCTTAAACTGATATGGAATGCATATAACAGTAAATGCAATGCAACAAATAAGCAAACCACATAAGACAACAATATAATATGGAGTTCACCCTGATATCTTGGGCTACGTCTCCTTGAGCTCTAATCAACTCGATTAGGCTCTTTGGGATTATGGTCTAAATTCTTTTACAAGTCTTTGACTCAACTCCAATGGTTTACAACTGAACCAATGGGCTTAGAATGCCATCTTTATCCCTGACTATTTAGCTCTCTGGCTCTCGGCTCTCGGCTTTGGCTCTCGGCTCTTGGCTTTGGCTCTCGGCTCTCAGCTTTGGCTCTCAGCTCTGGCTCTCACTCTTAGCTCTGGCTCTCACTCTCAGCTCTGGCTCTCGTAAGGAGAATAACTGCCTCCAACCTCTGGTGGCTATGCCTCTGTCAAGTGCTTTGATTATTACAATTTGAGAGCTCCCTCGTTAATTGTGTTCTCTGTGCTTTTTGTAACACATCAGTTACAGTCACCTAATGCATGGAAGACCGATCGTTCCATAAAAGAAACAATTTGCAATTGGAATGAACCAGCAGGCACAGGAAACCCAGTCGTTTGGCCTTCCCCCTAACATTAATCCCAAAATAGCAATATAACAAAAATACACATGCAAACTAATGAAAAACATATCATGGAGCGTTTTTCCAAATTTCAAATTATATTAAATCATGTTTATAATCTCATCGGGTCCGCACATATTGCAATATCACAATCGCATTATGTAACGCTTAAAAACCCAATACATGGAAATACAAAGAAATACATTAAAAATTAGATTAACCTGGATCTCAAAGAACAATAAACTTGCCACTATAATGTCGTCAAGTTCGCCCATCGTAATCGCATGTCACATAGTCCGCACTCTTTTGAATTGTGGCATCCCGATTCACCGATCACTGATCCTCAATCAGCACTATCGGCAAATTGCACATCGGTGCTATCACATATTGGTGAGTCACATGGTCACGGGTCTTGGTCCTTCAACCTTCCCGATTAGCGATCAATGATTCAATCACAACCGTTGATCCCTTTTATTCATTCGACAGCCATGATGGAAGTGCTTGTCGCAAGACTTTAAGCTATGGGTCCCAGTTCTTCTCCCTTGGTTCATTGCGATGCGATATTGGCAGTTAAGCTAGACCGTTGATCTACCTTTTAATCCGACGGTTTGCACTGAACCCAAAATAGCAAACAATCCGCTCAATCTCCGTCGTTGACCCTACGATCTCCAATCCAACGGTTGACAACATTTTCGGATGACCTACTTGCACAGAGATCACCTGCCCAAAAAAGTGATTTTCTCTCTCCTGCTATGTGCTACATGTCTGCCAATGTATGGAGTCGGGTTCAACCCTTCCAATACCATTTATCGCCTGGAGCCTACCCAAAATACTGTTTACTGCCTTCCTCTTGGAACTCAAAAGGTTTTAGCTCGATTTCTATAAATTCTTCGGATCTCTATAAAATGCACTTTATAGAGATTTAGCACTTAACAAAGGTTTTTAGTGCATAAGGCTAATATTAACCCTTAGGCCAAATTTAATAAGAAATGCCTCCTTTTCTAAGGACATTGGGAAATTCTTCTTTTTACAATAGCTCCTTCATCCGAAGTCCGTTTTGGTCCATTCAAATTG
The DNA here is from genome assembly GCA_000404065.3 of Pinus taeda. NCBI lineage: Eukaryota > Viridiplantae > Streptophyta > Pinopsida > Pinales > Pinaceae > Pinus > Pinus taeda. Next base: position 60,303 of record APFE030128532.1, on the reverse strand, counting down.
CAATAGATTTAGATTGAAATGATCTACACAATGAGACTATTCCCAAAATCATCCAATGACTTTCATTTTTCCTCTGTGAGGAAAATCCATAGACTTAGAAGTCTATGTTAGATCCATTTTGGATCATGTCTTCCCACTAAAAAGCTTTTGGACTCCGAAAGACTGATATACTAATCTGAACAATAATTGAGAGTACCTCACCCTCTTCTTTCAACCTCCATACATTTGCCTTACATAGTGCCTATGAACCAAAGCCTTTGAACACTCCCTTCGATGTGCTTGTCCTCTTGGGAAGAACTGTCTTCCTCCTTGACTTCCTGCATAACTCCTGCTGAGAAGGCTACAGAAGGTAGTTTTAACTTCTCTACCTTGATCAATGATCCAAGGTGGCTCAAACCAATGTGAAGTTACATCTGCTTCATAAAATTTTCATTTGTACCTGTTTGACATACTGTCAACCACAACTATTAACAACAATAGGATTACAAACAACAACTGGATGGCCTAAAATTTTGCTTCATCAAAAGAAATAGATTTCACATCTTGTGAATTACCTCCATGCCTTTACATCCACATACAAATGATCGACTCGATAACAAGCCAAAAACCCATGCCTTCAAAACAACTGACCCTTCAAGTCAAGCATGTATAAAAATAACTTTAGGATTCTTTTTCAGAGATGAAACACTTCATCATTATCTCCATCTTGGAGACCAAATCAACTTTTATCAAGTGAATATTGCATTACATGCATGTTTACAACAAAGTAATCAACACTTTAAGTCAATCACACATACATGTTCAAATACAAGGAAATGATCAACATCCCTATGTTCATGCATATCATGCTTATGCATGCATTTCACCTTTCAACTTTTACTTAAGCACACTGTACTTTCGAAGCCGAAATGAACATAATGTTGTAGCAATAAAGTGAGTCTCCTACTCAACTTTCTCCATTCACCTTCTTGGTAAAAACCTGCAACTTGCATTCCATTAACAAAGAAATGTAAATAGATGCATTATATCAATAGACATGCAATCTTAATTGGATAAGAAATCTAACCATTTCTTACCAATCCATTTCAAAGGTCCTTCCTTTGTCTTCACATCAGCATCAACATGTGAATCATCTTGAAACACATCATTCATGGAATCTTTCTTTCCATTCCTGCCATTCTCTCTTTCCACCTTCTTCAAGTTTTGTGGAAGCATTGTTGGATTCAGAATCCAACATTTTGCTGCAATATGTCCTTGCTTATGGCAGTAAGTGCAATGCATGTGCATCTTCTTGATAGCATGATTTACCTTGTCTAATGGACCTTTGGCTTTTTGTTTCCTTTCCTTCAAAAGTTTCCTATATGTGGCCATTCTCTTCCAACATCTAGAAACATTATGGTTATCCAAACCACAAAAGGAACATGCAATTCTTTTCCCATACTTATATGGAAATTTACCATGCTGAACATAATCAAAAGGAATATGGTTAAAACCAGATTTATACTTTTCTCTTTCACTTTTATTGCCTTCATGAGGGGGTGAATCAAATGAAGAAGTGGCTCCCTTTGGAACACCATCAATCTCTTCAAGGCTTTCAAAGTTTCCACAATTCTTTGGTTCAAGTGTATGCTTATGAACACCTTCATCCTGAAAATGATGTTTCAAGCTATTGCATTCCACATTAATACAATCTTCACACTCTTGAGGTAGAAGACCTGAAATGAAACTCCTTCTTGGAACTGTTTGAATTTTCTTCCTGGCAGCTTTGGAATTTTCTCCATAAGCTTGTCCATAGCCAAGACCCAAATACTTAGGCCTTTCCTCAACTATTATTGGCTCAATAATACCCTATGCATGTTTGCCCAAGCCTTTTCCTTCATAGCCCATCTTGGACATTAACTTGGAACCTATGCCTCTAGTATGTTTTTGAAAAGAACCAATGTAAACATTCTTAGAGGAAATTGATGACAAACTGGAATTATTTACCTCTTTCAAGCTGATACTTTACTAAGGCTTATTTTGCAACAAAGAGCTATGTATCCAACTCATGCATCCTTTCTAGGTTCATATTTGCAATATGAAGTTTCCTCTCCATTTCCTACAATTTGTTAGAAAGCAACTGCTTCTCTTCCCTCATGGAATTCAATTGTTCTCTAAGTATGATGCTCTTCCTTCCATCCTCATACATTTTTTCACCATATCCATCATGGTGAACAAGTATTGCTTCATGTCTTCATCAAAGAATCTTGTGAAGAAATAATAGTTTGAGGACTTGCTTGTAGAAGTTGTCATTATCAGAATGAATGAAAGAACTTCAAACAAGATTAACAAAGAGCTTATTCTAGCAACCTTTTACAACAAACCTCTTGTGCTTCAAGGATTGCTTTGAGGTCCGTTGGGATAAGAAGAATTCCTTCAACCCTTCTTCTTTCTTGTCCTCTCTTGGACTTAGTTATCAATAGCTTTCCCTTCACCTTTGCAAACTCAAACAACAGTCAGTTTACAAATAATCAAACAGCAAAATCTTTGCTACTGTTTGAACACCTTTCAAGTCAAATAAGCATATACTAGTACCACTTGCATCATGATACCACCTGCTCTAGTATAACCAACTCTGATACCACCTTCTTTGAAGGTGGGGTTAATCAACTTGATGCTTTAATACCACCTGATCTAAAATGGGGTGCTAAAGTCTCCTTGTCAAACTTACAAGAACCCATCAGTTACAGTCACCTAACGCATGGAAGACTGATCATTCCATAAAAGAAGTAGTTTGCAATTGGAATGAACCGACGTGCATGGGAAACCCGGTCATTTGGCCTTCCCCATGCCATTAATCCTGAAATAACAATATAACGTAAATACATGGGCAAACTAATGAAAAACACATCATGGTGCATTTTTCCGGATTTCAAATTATATTCAATCATGTTTATAATCCCATCTAGTCCGCACATATCGCAATTGCATTGCGTAACGCTTAAAAACCCAATACATGGAAATACAAAGAAATACAGTGAAAAAAAATTTAACCTGGATCTCAAAGAACAATAAACTCACCACTATAATGTCGTCAGGTCTGCCCATTGTAATCGCGTGTCGCATATGCCCCACTCCTTTGTATTGTGGCATCCCGATTCACCGATCGTTGATCGCTAATCAACGCGATCATCACATCACACATCGGCGCTATTGCATATTAGCGAGTCACATGGTCATGGGTCTTGGTCCTTAAACCTTCCCAATTAGCGATCATCGATTCAATCACAACCGTTGATCCCTTTTATTCATTCGATGACTACGATGGAAGTGCTCATCACAAGACTTTAAGTTATGGGCCCCGGTTCTTCTCCCTTGGTTTGTTGCAATGCAATCTTGGAATTTAATCTGGACCATTGATTTTCCTTTTAATCTGATGATTCGCACTGAACTCGAAACAGCAAACAGTCCGCTCAATCTCTGTCGTTGATCCTGCAATCTCCAATCCAACGGTTGACAGCATTTTCGGATGGCCTACTTGCGCAAAGATCACCCACCCGAAAAAAGTGGTTTTCTCTCTCCTACTGCATGCTACATGTCGGCCTATGTATGGAATCGGGTTCAACCCTTCCAATACCATTTACCGCCTAGAGCCTGCCCGAAATACTGTTTACTGCCTTCCTCCTAGAACTCAAAAGGTTTTAGCTCAATTTCTATAAATTCTTCGGATCCGCTTGGCCGCTACTACCCACGTGATTTATCCAAATTTCAATGTAAAACGCACTTTATAGAGGTTTAGCGCTTAACAAAGGTTTTTAGCATATAAGGCTAATATTAACCCTTAGGCCAAATTTAATAAGAAATGCCTCCTTTTCTAAGGACATTGGGCAATTCTTCTTTTTACAATAGCTCATCTGTCTGGATTCCATTTTGGTCCATTCAAATTGTAGTAGATTCAAATTGAAAAGATCTACGTAATCATACTATTCCCAAAATCATCCAAGGACTTTCATTTTTCCTCTATGAGGAAAATCCATAGACTTAGAAGTCTATGTTATGTCCATTTTGGATCAATTTTGCTCTTTTTTCTTCCAATCGTTGTGGTCTCAACCTTGTAGGTGGTGAAATGATGGGAGCAAAAATACTTCCATCTTTATAGTTGTGAGTGGTAGGCTTCCTTGTTTCCATAATTTTGCTTTCCATTTTTCTTTCCAACCTGAATGCCTTCTCCAATGAATCAGGTTCCCAAAGGCCAACCCAAGGGAGCTTCACTGGGGGAGAAATATCATACTACGTCCGTTCATATTGGGGGATATTTATTGAGGAAAAAATGACATAATATATTGGGGGATATATAGGGGGTAAAGGGTTTTTATATTGGCAAATATAAAAAATGGAGCTTAAAGTTAATGAAAAAATATAAAGGGGTATAAAAAATGTTAATGAAAAAATGGATACATATAATATCTAGTGAAAGTAGGGGTTTTCTAAATCGGGAAGTTGTATTGGGTTCATATTGGTAGGGGGTTAAATAATGTGATCTTTAGAGGGTTTTCCAATATGTAGTCAAATTAAAGGTATTGTTTAATATTCCACGAACGCACATGAAATGTCAGAGGTTCACTCAGTGAATCCCCCATGGGCAAACCTCATGTTGGATGTTATCCTTCAAAATCCCTATGAAAAAATCAATCCTATGCTCCTCTAGAATATATTTTACCCTTGTATTCAATTTTTGGAAGTCCTCAATGTGCTCCATCAATGAACCTTTTGTTTGAGATTTATCAATTGGCTAAAAAAGGTGTTTCTTTTTGTATGCTCATAATGTGCTATCATATCTTCTGTAAAAAATTCCCAAGTGAAAAATTATTTACGAGAGCAAACCCATCGATACCATACAAATTGATTTGGTTCCAAATATAATGTTGCAATGCATACCTTTTGTGTGTTTTTCACATTATGGAGATTGAAATATTGCTCCATCTATAGTATCCATGTTACGAGATCCTTGCCATCAAACTTCCTCATATCGATCTTTGGAACATGGTCGGTCTTCAATCCAACATTAGAGTCTATGAAATCATTATTAACATTTATTTTTTTCTCATCATGATTTTCTTTTACTACCCTTTCGCCATTAGTAAGCATTTCTTGTAGCAACTTCGTCAAAGTTGTCTTCAAATCTTCCGTATTGCCTTTAAGTTTTTCTTCTATAACATCCATCTTAGCTTCCATGTCATTCATCTTAGATTACAGACCTTTCTTTAAACCATCCTTCTTAGCTTCCATGTCTTTCTTTAAACCATCCATCTTAGATTCCATGCCATCCATCTTAGCTTCCACACCTTTCTTTAAACAATCCATCTTAGCTTTTGTTACTTTTTGTGAGAGTGAATTTTGTTGCACTTGGTCTCGTAATTTTGATATATCATGTTGCATTTCTTCCTCTTCTTCATGAGCCATGCTAGAGCTTTCAAGTTGCTTACTAGGTGTTTCCATTTTCTTTCTTTGGGGTATCAATTAATAATAATAATGCTTCACTATGCCCATTGAATTCCTTCAAACTAATTTTTCAACAAAACTTATGCAAAAGTTTTAAAAAACTACACAATTGTTTTCACTTTGTAGGAGCTCGATATTGAATATATTGTATCTCTTTAATTTCGGATATCTAAGGTCTAAAATTGCATCTTGAGATAGCCCTCTGAGTCCTCTTTCCAACCCCACAAGTCTGATCAAGATTGTATTCTCCAAGGAAGAGTTATGCCAAATCTCCAACGATGACTTGATTATAGACAGGTTCAATAGAGCAAACTTGTACGAAGTTCCACGTGTCATTATTTTGACCTTAGGACCTGAAAACTATAAAAAGAAAACTACAGGTCTTCCTCTTTCTGTAACTTTTTATGAAATTTCAATCTGATGCTTAGAGAGAAAGTTATTACGATTTTACCCAGGTCACCCGGTTGGGATGCAATTCGAGAGCCTGTAAAAACTCTAAATGTCTTGGACCATATCTCCTAAAATATAGCAAAACAAGATATGAAATTTGGGACCGAGCTTCATCGAGATTTCAACTCAAATGGGTTTTAAGTTTAGTGTCTGAAACTTCGCAAAAAAATAAAAAATAAATAAATAGAATAGAATAGAATAAAATAAAATAAAATATAGTGAAAATGCCATGATGACCTATTTGTGATGGAATTCTGGTGCTTAAAAAAACCTAACTTTCTCAGATCATCTCTCCGAAAATATAGCGAGACAACATCTGAAATTTGGACCCAAGGTTCAGAATGATTGCAGTTCAAATGGTTTTTTTTTTAGCTTCTAAAACTTCGTAGAGAAAAAGTTATAGCAAAAATGCCATGATGACTTGTTTGGAACAGCGAAACCATAGAATCCAAGGCTCTAATACCAAATGTTATGAAATCAACTCACAAAAGATAGAAAAGATAGATCAACGACTTCAAAATCAACCTCTTCAAGGAGGAAAACTCCTTTACATTACAGAAATGAAAAATTATGTGATGATACATGTTAGCCTTGTTGGCATGTGGCCCAAAATGGATCCAAATATGCTCTATAAGTCTTCAAAATTTAGTAAAATCAGGCCAAAGATCAAAACAATCGCAGGAGGAGAGCCATTAAAATGGTGGAAAAGCACTATCGGGAAACCAAAAACACATACAAACAATGAAAAATGGAGTATTGGAGGCATAAATAGTGAAATGCACAGCAGTCGTCCGATGTGGTTGATCAACAATCCAGATCTAATCAGTGGGTCGCAATCGGCCGGTCGCAATTGGCGGTCGCAGTCAACAGTCACAATCGGTGGACGAAATTGGTGGATTGAGGGTAGATTGTGTGGAACTTGCGATGGCAACCAGTGATGCAATGTGGATCGTCGATCAAATGCGCAAATCGACAGCCATGTTGCATCGCAAGATCGGCATCGGAGAACATAATAGAGCGCTCACCATTGACCTGGGGCATGAGCGATATGCGATTGTGATCAGTCGCATCAGCGGATCGCAATCAGGGAAACATTATGGAGTGGGGCCTTCATACATGTATATGTACGATGCGGTTAGCAAGACCCAATGGCTCTATAGGCATTATTGCATAGATTTTCAGATCTGCCGAAAGGCATGTTTTAATGCATTTTCGCATATTTTCTTATTTAACAAAATATAAAGAGACAACATCGATGTGATAAAACCTGGACCCGAAGGGGTTCAAGAATGAAAATATATAATATTTCAGATCTGTCATGAGCCATTTTTAATGTATTTCCAATGTTTTGACGTATTTCTAAAATATAAAGGGGAACCTTGGAATAGGCCATTTGCGACTTGCGATAGCGATAAGGATGGGCCCGATAGAGGAATAGACAGTGTTTAAGGACTTTTGAAGTCCGAAATAAACAGAGCTTGGCGGGATTTCACAGTGTTGTAGCATTTTTCAGTATAAAATAGAAAACATTCATTGTTATTATTTGAGAGGATTTCAAAGGCCCGAAGACCCATTCCATCATAGAATAGAAGGAAGGAAGGGGAAAGGCAACAACACAACACAGCCAAACCAACAAAAAATCGTGGAGCATCGTTGGCACGAACGAGCCACCTAACAGCGCAGCACATTTACCAGAATTTGGTTACTGCTATTAGAAAAAGAGGCCTCCAGGCTCCTACGTGTTTGGTCATGGAATCAAGTCGTTAAAAAAAGGACAGAGAGGATAGACTAAGACCTTTCGAGCCTCAGAAGGCTCAAGAGCATGGTAAAAGGCCTATAAATATTTGAAAATTTAGAGTAACAAGGGTTCAACTTTTCGAGACTGTGGATACTCTACTACTCTAGCTTCTCATCTTCATTCCAACAATATAAGCTTCTTTTACTGTTACATGTTCAATTCCCTTTTCCTCTTCTATTCTAAGCTTGCACTTGAATAGGTTATTCATGTTTTCTTCTGTGTCTAATGCCAGATAACTATCATCTTATCTATGTGTTGATAAATTAGATTTGTAAGCTTCATTTACTTCCTGTAGCTGATCATTCATATGTGTTTATGTATGCATCTACTGGTACAGTCAATATTCTCCATCTATCCATTGAATCTATAAACTATTGAGCATTAGTGGTTTAAAGCCTTGTAAAGCTGAGTGTGTTCAAGCATGTCTTGAGTGAAAACAGTGTTGAAACAATCATCTGACTTGATCCAAACCATCATCCATTCTAATAGTTCAGAGAACAATATTGAATATTTATATGTTACCAAGCATCTCTAAGCTACAAACTAGGAGAGCTTCTTGCAGTGATAACATAATTGGCGTCATTGCCGAGGAGAGGAGACTGAAGCTTAGCTTCCCTAGGAGACGACACAGATCTAGCTTTGATGATAGACAAAGTCTAGGCACTTTTTCGGTTGTAATCATCTATCTGGCGACTCTACTAGAGGACGAACCTTTTGGCGACTCCACTTCATAGTCCTCGCTAGTTTGTGAGGCATACTCAGAGAAATCCTCAAAAGCCACAAGCTGACCCAAAATCTGACCTTGAAAAAATCATCAAAGAAAGAAAGGTGTTGCAAAAAGGAGCATCAGGTTCAGGTAGTTCTAAACAATATTCTATATCTCTTCAAGAAAGGCCTGTAATAGAACAAATACATGTTGAGAGTATAGCTTCTAATGCTAGCAGTGAAGAAAAAATCTGAGAGATTCATAGAGCTCCTTGTTCTTTAGGTTCTCCTTTTGTTGTAAGCCCAAAGGAAACCTCACCTCCTATGCATCATACTCCTTTAGTCCTATCAGTCACTCCTCAACCCTCTATCATTCAAACTGCCAGTATCCTTATAGCCACCACAGCTATGGCAGGACCACAAGAACCTACCAAAATGGAAAGAATCATAGCTGCTAGGTATGGACCTCTAATACTGCCCACTCCTTTGAATGCCATGCCTACTGGAGAATATCAGAAGTATAGGCCTAAGTTCACAGGGACTGAAGGTGTTTCAGCTAAGGAATATCTTGAATCATTCTATATCTATGTTGATAATCTAGACATTGGTGAAGATGATGTGTGGATGAGAGTCTTTGTCCAAAGCCTAGATGGAGAGGCTAGAAAATGGTTCAGAGAACTGACCCCAAGGTCTATAGCAGATATTGAGGCTCTAGATGATGTATTCGTAAAGCATTGGGGGGATAATAAGGGTCTACTCTACTACCACACTGAGTTTGGGAACTTAAAGAGGGAAAACGGTGAGTTGTTGTCGGATTTCAATGAGAGATTTAACCGCATGTACAACAAAATACCAGCTGAAGTAAAACCCACCACTACCTCTGCTAAAATCACCTATGCCAATGCTTTTGATTCTGACTTTTGTCTACTATCGAGGGAGATATGATGTGCTACCTTGGCTGATATGCAGGATATAGCCTTGGAAGTAACATCAAACATCATGGCTACAGAGAAGCTCAAGGGGAATGTTGATAGAAGGAGACAGAGAGGCGAATCTTCATCATCTTCAGATCCCAAGATCGACAAAATGACCAAGATGATAGAGTCATTAGCCTCTGATATCTCTAAATTAAAGGTTGAGCAACACCTTGGGAAAGGAAGAGTTCCTAATACCTTTGCTCCTAGAAATCCAAATCCATATAGAAGAGCTAATGAGTAGTTGCAGATTCTACAAAGAAGCAAAGATGCGAATGAAGACCAAAGGGTGAAGCCCCCTTTTCAAAATGTAGTCATGGAAGAGGAGAAGTTTGATGAAGATGATGAGATCCATTGTATGGGAGACAAAGGCAGTGCCCCCTTTTTGACCTTGGCTGCCTATGAAAATTCATTATTCAATGACCAGATCAGCCAAGAGTGGGATGGTGGGGCTGTTCTGCAAACTGATGATCGACACAGATATGATCTGAGGTCGAAGATGAATAATGTCAAGGAAACCCTTGTTCAGAAAGCTGTTGTCCCTATAGTACATCAAGCTAATAAGCAAAAGCGACCGGCAGTTGATCCCATCATCCTCAAAGCTCCAGCTCATGAGGTAAGAGGCCTTGACAAGTCTACTTCTCCTTTCAGTTTTCAATCAGAAATTTAGAAGCTAAGAATACCTATACCTCTTATTAAACTACTGAATAATGAGTCCTTCAAGAGATATATCCTCGAGGCCCTTGAGCCTAAAGCCATCCAAGCCTCAGCCCAATGATTGAAAATTGTGATGATAGCTCCCCATCATTCTATGTCTCTTTGACTATTCATGACAAAATCCTTCACAACTTCCTTTTAGACATAGGAGCCAGCCATAATCTAATGCCCAAGGCTGTCATGGATGACTTTGGTCTGGACATTACCAAGCCTTATCATGACCTATTTTCTTTTGACTCTAGAAAAGTGAAATGTTTGGGATTAATCAAAGACTTAGCCATCACCTTGTCTCATCTACCCATGAAGAGCATGATGATGGATATTGTGGTAGCAGGTGTACCCCCCAAGTTTGGCATGTTTCTTTCTAGAGGTTGGATCAAGAGATTAGGTGGAACATTGCAAAATGATTTGTCCTACGCTAGTGTCCCAGTTTTTGGAGGTGAGAGTAGGAGATTACACAGAGAAGCTCAGTTGGCTTATATCATTAGTGATGAAAGGAATCCCAATAATCATCCCATCTATGTTGTCGACGCTGATTTTGGAGCCCATATTCTTTAGATTGAAGAATCCCAGTCAGCCTCCATGTATCTTAAGAAACCAGTTTGCCAGATCACAGAGGAAGAAGGCCCACAAATTTGGGACATGTTCTTTGACGGTGCTTGCTCTAAGGAAGCTTCAGGGGTAGGTGTAGTCCTTGTGTCCCCCACATATGAATGCATTCATTTATCTTTCAAACTAACTTTTCAGGTCACAAATAACATAGCATAGTATGAAGCCTTGATATTGGGCTTAAATGTTGCTAAAGAAATGGGCATCAAAGGTCTAAAGGTGTTTGGAGATGCAGACCTTATCATTCAACAAGTCAACAAAAATTTACAAGCAAAGCATCCAAGGCTGAAAGCATACAGAGATGAGATCAAAGAATGACTGGTTGAGAAGTCAAGAATTCATTAGAAGAAGATCAAAGAAACCTTTGATAGAAAGGCAAAAAGGGACAATTTTCAGTTTGGTGACTGGGTTCTCAAATGGGATGCGTTGAAGGAAAAGAAGGGCAACCATGGTAAATTTGATGCTTTATGGACATGTCTGTTTTTCATCGCTCAAGTTTAGATGAGCAACATTTTCATTCTGCACAATTTAGAGGGGGAAGGTGTTTTTGATGGCCCAGTCAATAGGCAGTTTTTGAAACTTTACTTCATATAAGGCTTTAAGGCCTTAATATTGTAATATGCTTTTCAGTTTTTATTTTTTATGGAAAATAAAATCCATGCCCAATGGAACACTAGGAGATAGATTTGATTTTTGTTCTTACAAGAAAGGCATTGGTCTGTGGTTCTTGAAACCTCACAGGGAGGCTTTCATCCCCAGAAGGAGCTAGTGTTAGCCTTGTTGGCATGTGGCCCAAAATGGATCCAAATATGCTCTCTAAGTCTTCAAAAGTTAGTAAAATCGGGCCAAAGATAAAAAACAATTACAGGAGGAGAGCCATTAGAATGGTGGAAAAGCACTATCAAGAGGCCAAAAACACATAAAAACAATGAAAAACGGAGTATCGGAGGCATAAACAGTGAAATGCACAGCAGCCGTTCGATCTATCCAATCAACGATCCAAATCTGATCAGCAAGTCATAATCAGCGGTCGCAGTCAGCAGTCGCAACCGGTGGAGGAAATCGGCGGATTAAAGGCAGACTGTGTGGAACTTGCGATGGCGATCAGAGATGCAACGTGGACCGTCAATCAAGCACATAGATCAACGTCCCATGTTGCATCGCAGGATCGCTATCGGAGAACGCAACAGAGCGCTCACCATTGGCCCGGGGCATGAGCGATATGTGATTGTGATCAATCGCATCGGCGGATCGCAAACGGGGAAACATTATGGAGCGAGGCCTTCATACATGTATATGTGCAATGCGATTAGCCAGACCCGATGGTTCTATAGGCATTATTGCATAGATTTTCAGATCCGTCGAAAGGCATGTTTTAATGCATTTTCGCATATATTTTTATTTAACAAAATATAAAGGAACAACACCAATGCGATAAAACCCAGACCCAAAGGGGTTCGGGAATGAAAATATATAATTTTTCAGATCCGTCATGAGCCATTTTTAATGTGTTTCCAATGTTTTGACGTATTTCTAAAATACAAAGGGGAACCTTGGAACAGGCCATTTGCGACTTGTGATAGTGATAAGGATGGACCTGACAGAGGAATAGACAGTGTTTAAGGACTTTTGAAGTCCGAAGTAAATAGAGCTTGGCTGGATTTCACAGTGTTGCAACACTTTTTTGTATAAAATAAAAAATAGTCATTGTTATTATTTGAGAGGATTTCAAAGGCCCGAATACCCATTCCATCACAGAATAGAAGGCCGGAAGGGAAAAGGAAATAACACAACATAGCCAAACCAACAAATGATCATGGAGTATCGTTGGCACAAGCGAGCCACCTGACAGTGGAGTAAATTTGCCAGAATTTGGTTACTGTTGTTAGAAAAAGAGGCCTCCAAGCTCCTGCGTGTCTGGTCATGGCGTCAAGTCATTAAGAAAATGACAAAGAGGATAAATTAAGACCTCTCGAGCCTCAGAAGGCTCGAGAGCATGGTAAAAGGCCCATAAATATTTGAAAATTTAGAGTAACAAGGGTTCAACTTTTGGAGACTGTGGATACTCTACTACTCTAGCTTCTCATCTTCATTCCAGCAATCTAAGCTTCTTTTGTTGTTACATGTTTAATTCCCATTTCCTCTTATGTTCTGAGCTTGCACTTGAATAGGTTATTCATGTTTTCTTCTATGTCTAATGCCAGATAACTGTCATCTTATCTTTGCGTTGATAAATTAGATTTGTAAGCTTCATTTACTTCCTGTAGCTGGCCATTCATATGTGTTTATGTATGCATCTGCTGGCACAGTCAGTATTCTCCATCTATCCATTGAATCTATAAACTATTGAGCATTAGTGGTTTAAAGCCTTGTAAAGCTGAGGGTGTTCATGCATGTCTTGAGTGAAAACAGTGTTGAAATAGTCATCTGACTTGATCCAAACCATCATCCATTCCAATAGTTCAGAGAACAATATTGAAGATTTATATGTTACCAGGCATCTCCAAGCTACAACCTAGGAGAGCTTCCTGGAGTGATAATAATACAAATGAAAAGACCTCCTTTCTATATATAGGAGTCTAAGGGGTCCCAATATAATTGGAGCCTAAATAACAATAATATTGTAGGGGCACAAAAATAACAATAGTGGGCTTCTATAGGGCGCAATAATAACAACATGGGGACTATATGGGTACAATAATACAATAAGGGGGTTGTACTAATAACAATAAGGGGTTACACCAGTAGTATAGGGACCTAAGATTATCCTTTAAGAGTTGGAGAGCTTATTGTTGATGCTCGATGTGATCTTTCATTGCTTGAACCTGTTCGTTGCTACAACACCCTCCAAAATTTTTCTATATTCAAATTTTGAAGCCTAGCTCCTATCATGTAAGTGTCACTTTAGGTATTCAAGTGTTGTTTCATGTTCTTACACATGCTTCAAGTGTTTTAATTCCTTCCTAAGTGTCTTCAGATTATCAAGAGTATAAATTGCACACTTTGGAGTCATAGTACACTTCCTAGTAACAAAACAACACTTATTGGTCGCAACTGCACATACTTGGTTTGTTGCACTTAGAGATTGTTTGCACTGGAATTTTGATGTATATTTCTTATTATTGGGGCTTGTTTAAGTTTCACTGATGAGTTGATATGTGTAATTCCTGAAAATACCCCTAACTCAGTGTGTTTTCACATGTTTCACCATTCTGGACTTATCCATTTTTTTACTTTGTAAGCCTACCCTCTAGGCTAGGAAGAGAGCATTGTGCACTTCCAAGGCCTAGTGGAGACCCTCATTGTCAGCTAGAACTACACTCTATGCTAGCCCAATCCCTCTCACTTCTTCCTAAGCACAATGCATTTCTAGTCCGCAGACCCTCCTTCTTGTTGCTTATCTCTCCTCCTTGCACTAGTCAAGCCTTTATCTCCTAGTTCAGCACACTACACACTTCTAGTGGGAAGTGATGCATTCCTATGTGCCTTGAAAGTGTGCCCTATTCCCTCCTTGTGGCCCTTTCCTTCCTCCCTAGAAAATGGCACAATTTTAGTGGGAAGTCTTGCTCCCTTGCCTTTTGCAAGTGCGACCTGCACTCACCTTGCCTCCTTCTCCTTCAGAACTAAGCATGGTGCAATCTCAATGAGAAGTGAAGCCCTCCTTTGTCTCCTGCAAGTGCGCTCCATGCCCAGAAGGTCTCTCTCTCTCTCCTTTACACACTATTAATCCACAGTAAAAAAAAATCATGAATCATGATAGAGTAGGAGATTTTGAGCTAATGTTTTATTTCCATGAGTGATATACCCTTGCATCTGTTTAGTAAAGCATGGCAAAGGTTGGTGAGGGTATTTTCTAGAAACATTTTCCATGGAATCATATTGAAGACAAAAGGCACAAAGGAACCTTGTTGTGACAGTTGAAATGATGATGAATCCATATGATCAAAGTGACTCATGAAGACTCTATGATTTCTCAAGACCCTTTGGAGGGTAGAAGGAAACAACAATGAAAGATTTGCTACAAGTGTTGAAGACATAGTGGCAGTGTCGTCACTTCTATCAAACAAATATATGTTACAAGTCACAGTGGGTCCAACTCATCAATGTTTATGACTTTTCATGTTGTCATCACATGATGATGTAATTTTGGAAAATATTGTACATGTAAATATGTGGAAGTCCAAGAGTCACATATGAACAAAAAGAGTCATTAGGAAAAGTAAAAAAGTCTCATGGAATTCAAAAGGTCATGTTAGAAGTCTAAGAGTCATGAGGGTAGTCCAAGAGTCATGAGGAATATGAAAGGTCATTATTCTAGCTATAAAAGAATCCTCATTACTCAAAGAAAGAACGTTTCACCTTGGCTTCTCCACCTAACAATTAGAAATAAAGATTGTTCTTTTGGAGAGAAATTAGTGGCTTAATGCTCCACTATTGGAGCTAGTGATGTCTCATTGTATCAATGTATCTTGGAACCTTCACTTAATATTTGAAGCTCATTGAGCCAACACACTTTCATGCATATATCGTGAATGTAATAAGAATATTATTTATATGTTTGCAATGTGCGTTGTTCATATGTACTAAGGAAATTGAAATATTTCATTGACTTTGGTGATCATTTTGTTGAATGTGTGTTGTAATTTCTTTATTGATCATTATGTCCACATGAACTACTTTGCTAGACAGTTAACTATTCTTTCATATGTATGTGTGTGCATATTTATTGAAATAGTACTAATAATTTTCTTCTAAAGGCTCACTTTCTCTTCCCTTCTAGTGAAAGAACCTGGATACATATTACAATTGAACATTTCAAAAGGCATACTTACTTCCCCATTCAAAAGTACATGTGTGTTTCTCTCTCATGCTAATGACTACAACTAAGGAAAATCTCTAAGTATAATGGCAACAGGGCCACATTTCCGAATGGGGTTCCTCTACCAAATAGTGTGAGTTCTAATTGGGACTTCATATCGAGGAGACCCTTTGTACTGTCAACATTCTGGCACTAGAAGGAGGGAAACCTTTATATGGTTGATAGTTCACCACATCCTCATTAGAGAAATTTTGAGGTAAAAAAAGGGCCTCAAAACAAAAAACATACAACCAAAATCAACTTTATAAGAACTACTAGGATTCAAGGTGATGATGCCAACCATGGGGGATGATTCACCATTTTTGAATTAAAAAATTAAAAGCATTAAAAATTTAAAAATCAATTAAAATCTACTTTTTCAACTCAATTTTTCAACTTACCTCCCTAAGGTTTTATTCAAATTTCGAGTAGGAGCACTCCTTGGATGTGGAATTTAATTCCTCATCCAAAGAGTACCCATGTTGCATACTTTAGATGGACCCTACTACACGAAAAAATAGAAATACATGAAAAGTGTGGTTGCAATCACGTTTTGCATGTATTTCTTATTTTCGTGTAGCAGGATCCATCAAAAGTATGCAACATGGGTACTCCTTGGATGAGGAATTAAATTACACATCCAACTAGTACTCCCACTTGAAATTTGAGTAAAACAATAGGGAGATAAGTTGAAAAAGTAGTTTTTTCTTTTTTCCCTCTAAAATTTGATGATGTAATCTAATCTTATTTTATTATTTCCACTATTATTTTATAATATTCCTTAGGAGGCCCTAGACCTCAAAATTTCTCTAATGAACAATAACCAACAATATGTGCAAGTAATGGTTTGTGTTCAACTAGAACTCATATTCTTGAGATAGGGGAGTCCTCTCATCAAATTCTGGAATAGGCTTTTGAAGTCACTTACGATCAACTTTGGACAAGCCATCCTATTACTCATCGGTTCACAAGATTTCTTGGCTTACTTCCTTTCACTATTACTTTTCCTCATACGCTGATAAATAAAGAAACAACAAGTCACGCCATATTGGTTTCTTTGGTGGAATATTTGGCTATTGAAACCCTTGAAGAATTAGTTGATCCTACTGAAGGAACACTTCAACAAGGGAACCTTCCACCTATTGAGGAGGATTTGGAAGGACACGAGGAGAATTTTCCTTTTGCTGATGAAGAACAGTTGAGATAAGAAGAAGAGCCTGATTACAATGAGGATTTGACCAGTGAAGGGGAAGAATCTTCATATTCAAAGGGAGAAAAAGAGGAAGAAGAATACATGGTTGATGAAAAACTGGATTGTATGGCCCAAGGGCCTCTTTCTCTTCTAGGTAATCTTCATCGCATTCCTAAACACCTAGAAAATCTACTTTCAAAGTTTGATCCTGATAAGAAGACGAAAGTTGAAGTCCATATTGATGACTTCTACATGCATTTGTGAATGCTTGAAGTACATTTTGATTACGTTCCTTATAGACTTTTTATGTACATTCTAGAACATAGAGCATCATTCTCGTACCACATTCTTCCACCTAATTCAATCCATAGTTGGAGGGAGTCCAAGAAGTTGTTTTTTTGATAATTTTTTCGATGATAAAACTCCTTCCATGTTGCTAAAAGAACTCATCAATATTAAGATGGGGGAAAAGGGAAAAAATGAAGGATCTTAACAAAGGTTTATACACTTGTTGAATAAATTCCTTGCAGATGTTCAACCACATGATACGATCACTAAATATTATTACACACATGCCTTGCCTATTAACATTTTTGTGTTTGTTAAAAGAGTTGCAAAGCATACATTGGCTTTGAACTTTGCAGTAGTGATTTTTGTTGAAAAGGACTTGTGTTCTATTGGATCCATTGATGATTGTGAAGATACTAAAGACTCCAAAGACACTGGTAAGAAAAATCAAGCCTCTTCCACTAAATCCAAAGAGAAAGATTCTTTTGACATGGAAAGCTTGGGTAAATATTTGAAGTTTATCACCATATAAATTCCTCGTAGATTCAAACTGCAAATTGTAATTTGTTAAAACAATTGACTTAAATCTACTCTATTCATCAATGGAAATAATAAACGATCGATGAAATCACAAAGCATATAAGAGAAATAATACAATCACACATAACACAATGGTTTTCCCAAGAAATCCACAACTAAGAACCCCCACTATCTGTATATTGCATTAGTCAGAAAATATGAGAAGATTATAATGTTTTTCTCAAGCCCAAGAAACCTCTGCACTATCCTTATCTATCTCATAGCTTCCTAGATTAACTCTAGCCAACACTTAGCTAATCTCCTAGCCTTCCAAGCTCCTACTTTCTTGTATTATTCAATGAGGAATTAGGCCCATGTTTAATGGGGAAATTCCTCAATTATGAATTGTGCAATCCTCATAGGCATTTCTATGATTGCATGCATAATTGGTTCAATTTAGATGATTTTACAACTGATAGTACATTGTCCCTAAAATCCAATCTCAACTGGGTCTTTCTCTGATCTGACATGAATGGGTTAATTATGAGTGAATCTTCAGTTTATTGGTTGATCACTTCAGGTACCACCACATTGCACTTCAAGTAGCACCCCATTGTTTGACAAGAAACACCCCACTACTGCAGGCTGCACCCCACTATTGCAAACTGCACCCCACTACTACAGGTTGCACCCCACTACTGCAGGTTACACCCCACTACAACAGGTTACACCCCACTGATGTTGGTTACACCCCCTTGTTTCTGATCTCCCACTAATTCCTCAATCAGTTGGAACTAGTTTAATTGACTTTAACTTAGTTGGACTAAATTAAATAATTACAACTCAAAATAAACTCAATTAGTGCTCCTAATTGTAGGAGACAATCTACATGACTCTAGTTATACCCTCAACTCGGATTAACTAACTTAACTAAGTCAAATTAACTTATTTAACTATTACAAGTTGTCATGAGATATGGAATTACAGTTTAATTCAAGGAAAAATTAAATTAGGATTTTTTTCTTGGTGTTATTTTTAACATTTCTTCTTGTTATTTTCAACACTCCCTCTCAACAAGAAAGGAATTCAACACTATCCTGATCTGGTATCTTTATAATGTTTTGCATGCAACTCTTGTCATTGTTGTTTTTGCTACTACAACATCTACAACTAAAAAGCATCCACACAAAATAAATATTGTGTTTGTGACTGTCCACTGTGAAAAATGTGTTGTTGTTGATTTAGTACTGAGATTCTTGTTATGTTGTCAACACTACTCTCAACTCCTCATTATATATTTGACACGGATCCTCCTAATACTTAATATTATGGACCATCGTAGCAACGCAATGATCCATGAGACAAAAAACACCTCAATGGATCTTGCCTAATTTCTGAAACTCTTGGACTAAGGTTTCATATTGCCCCACCTCACACCTGAAGGTATGGTTTCATGTGCTCCCTCTTCCCACTTGGCTCGAAATTTCCCCCTATTGGAGGTCTCTTCTTGAGTGGATGTCTCCACTCGACCTCCTCTTTGCTTCCCCAATTGCAGCTACTCCACAACTTCTTGAGGCTTCTTCTGAGGGTGCATGTTGAGAGGTCTAACATGATCCCTCTCAACCACCATATCTCTAGTCTCCACCTTGCTCCTCAAGGCTTTGAATGCATGAGCTAAATTTTATCTAGTCATATTACTGCTACTATTGTTGTTGTTTCTTCCACACTGTTGCTGCAACTACTACAATAATGAGTTTGATCTCCCCAGATCTTGAAGTACTAGCTTCCATTGGGTTGCTACTTCTAAAACTAGACTCCCTCTGAGTCTCGCTCTATCTCTTGAAAATATCTGTGGTCCTCAATCTACCAATGTTAATGATCACAACTCCTTTTTGTGTCACTAAAAGTTGGCTCATTGATCTTCCCACTAGCAACCTTCTTGCTCCATTAAGAAGTATTCACATAGGGTCTTCTAGATCTACCCTGAACTAGAGCTCCATCAATCTGCGAGGATAACATCAAATTATTCTCTTCTATTGCGATTTCCACTCTGATACCATGTATAATTTCTACAAATCTAGCTCTGATACCATGTAGAATTTTTTGCAAATCTAGCTCTGATACCATGTACAAATTCCTTGTAGATTCAAACAACAAATTTTACTATGCTAAAACAACTGACTTGAATCTACTCTACTCATCAGAAGAAACAATAAACGATCAATGAAATCACTAAGCATATAAGAGAAATAATTCAATCAAACATAACCCAATGATTTCTGGGGGAAAAGCGTAGCTAAAAACCCCTGTTATCTTTATATTACATTAGTCAAAAAATATGAGAATATTACAATGCTTTTCTCAAGCTTGATAAACCTCTGCACTATCTATATCTGTCTCACAACTTCTTAGATTGACTCTGGCCAGCACTTAGCCAATTTCCTAGCCTTCCAAACTCCTACTTCCTTCAATTGTTCAATGAGGAATTATACCCCTATTTAATGGGGAAATTCCTCAATTATGAATTGTGCAATCCTCATAGACCTTTCTATGATTTCATGCACCATAGGTTTGATTTAGATGATTTTAAAATTTATAGTACATTGACCCTAAACTCCAATCTCAATTGGATCTTTCTCTGATCTGACATGAATGAGTTAATTATGAGTGAACCTTTAGTTTACTAGTTGGTCACTTCAAGCAACACCACAATGCACTTTAGGCAACACCCCATTGTTCGATAGGAAACACCCCACTACTGTAGGTTACACCCAACTACTATAGGTTACACCCCACTACTATGAGTGAATCTTTATTTTACTAGTTGATCACTTCAGGAAATACCATAATGCACTTCAGGCAGCACCCCATTGCTCGACAAGAAACACCCCACTATTGCAGGTTGCACCCCACTACTACAGGTAACACCCAACTACTGCAGGTTACACCCAACTACTGTAGGTTACACCCAATACTGTAGGTTACACCCAACTACTGTAGGTTACACCCAACTACTGCAGGTTACACCCACCTACTGCAGGTTACACCCTGCTATTGTAGGTTACACCCCACTACTATAGGTGACACCCCACTACTACAAGTTACACCTCACTATGGCATGTTACACCCCACTATTGTAGGTTACACCCCACTACTGCAGGATACACCCCACTACTGCAGGTTACACCCCACTACTGTAGGTTACACCCCACTACTGTAGGTTACACCCCATTGTCTTTGATCTCCCACTAATTCCTCCATCAATAGGAACTATTTTAACTAACTTTCACTCAATTGGACTGAATTAAATAATTACAACTCAAAATAAAATCAACTAGTGCTCCTAATTGTAGAAGACACTCTACATGACTCTATTTAAACCCTCAACTTGAATTAACTGAGCTAACTAATTCAAATTAACTTAGTTAACTATTACAAGTTGCCATGAGATATGGAATTACAATTTAATTCAAGGACAAATTAAATTAGGATTTTTTTCTTGATGTTATTTTTAACATTTCTTGTTGCTATTTTCAACACTCACCATTGAAGTATTTGAACTAAAGATAAATTCAAGTGAGGCAACTAACTGATAAGTCTTTGAAGCTACATTTATTTAAGAATAATAACAATAGTCAACCAACTAACTCTGCTCAAATTTCCAATGTTGTGTTTAGTGTTAAAAGCTTGGGCATGGACAACTTGTGTATTTTCCATTAGGAGAGGCATTCAGAGAAGACATGTCCCCAATGGAACCACAACATGAATGCTATGATGACCAACTTTGTAGATACTTTATTAATGGAAGATAAATCTGAGAAGACTGAAGAAGAAAATGAATCTACTGCGAAAGAGGAAAGTTCAAGTGTTGGGAATTCAATTATTACTTTTGGTGTTACATATGGTGTTGATAAACGAAGTGTTGATGAACCTTCAGCTAGTGAAGCTCCTTCTCAGCAAACAATTGAGCGATATAATTTGAGGAGAAAAGGACCAATTTTTTAGCAAGATCATTGTTGAGAAGGATTCTTCCACCTACTAATCTTGCTTAGAGTTTGCAGAATAAGTTTGGAAGTGCTCCTCCTCCTAAGAACACTTCCATGAACAAAAAGAATAATTCCATCGCTCCAGAAGTTTCAAACAATGATACACCACTAGATACTTCATCACAAAATTTTATAAATGAAAGTATTGATTATAATATTGTTGAGGGTATGAAAAGAGCTCGTGCCAACATTTCAATCTTTTAGCTCACAAAGATAACAGTCAACATGAACTAATCATCCTAGCACTTGTAGTACAACCTCCATCAAGTAACGAAGTTTATGCTTCTTGAGCTATGTCTAGTAAGTCTTGTGGAATTATCGAGGCTGTAGTTAATGTTGTAATTTAAATACTGACACTCTTTCCCCCCACTTCTCTTAACGTTTGAAATATCTAATTATAATTTCCATAATTGTCTCGTTGATTCCGGTGCATCTGCAAATTTTATGCCACTATTTGTTGCTAAGAAGATCAATGTTAAATGGGAAAATACTGATGCACAAATCATATAGTTGGATAGATCATTAGTCTGGGAAATTGATGAACTTAATAATGTCATCATCCATTTGTCATCATACCATAGAATTTACCAATGCATTAATAATTTTATTGTCGACATTCCAGAAGCCTATGGTTTGCTTCTGAGTAGAAATTGGTCCAGCAAGCTACAAGGGTGTTTCTCAACATACTTGACACATTTATGGTTTCCTTATAAGGGAAGAAACAATCAAATTCGAGTGGAAAGTGAGCCTCACATGAAGTACATTGTGACAACACTTTAGGGACATAATGAATCAGTCGGCTTTGCAAATATCATCTTTGGAAATTGTTTTTAGAATTTTATCACGGGTATTATCAAGCGCAACCTTCACCTGTACCATCTGATACACAGTTGGATCTCCTTCCTTGTGGTCTAACTAGTGACAATGAACTTTTTAATCTAGATGTACATACTATTAGCGTGGGAACTAGCTTAGAAGCTATTGATATTTGGACCTTATACTTTGATGGTTTTAAGACACAAGATGGTTCTGGAGTTTGTTGTATTGTTATTGACCCTTAGAATGAAAGGTATATTTTATCATGCCACTTGGAATTCAAGTGCACAAATAACAATTTTGAATATGAAGCACTCGTTTTGGGGTTAAAGAAATCCATAGACCTCAATGTGGAAGCACTTAAGGAAATTCGCGATTCGAAGATTGTTACCCATCAAGAACGGAATGCCATTCACTGTGTTTCACCTAATTTGAAAAACTACCAACAAGAGGTATGACAACTCTTTTCATTATTTAAAGAATTTAATATTAGTTTTGTTCCTAGAATTCGTAATGCTACCACAGATACATTATCCAATGTAGTCTCTAGAATGTCACCATTAAGAGATGATTTTCTATTGAAATTATTTATAAGCCATTTGTGCCTGAAAATGTCACTAATTTTCACGTATTTAATGATGACCAGAATATACTGCACTTCATGGCTAATGTGGATGTGCTCAAGAATACGACTATTGAAGAGGATGAGCACGAGAATGATTTCCAAGAACCAAATCAAGCATCTAAAGGGAATCCAATGTTGAAAGGTGTGGTGTCTCTTGAGAAACTATTTGACTTGAAAAACTATTTCATAGGACTATTCAATACAAATGCTCAGAGCTCAACTTTATCACATGAACAAGTCAATCTGGGAACCAAGGAAGATCCAAAATATGTGAACCTCGGTACACTTTATTTCGCTAAAGAACGATGTGATTATATTCACCTTTTCAAACAGTATCGAGATGTATTTGCATGGACTTATAATGATTTTAAGACATATGATACACATATCATCCAGCATGTCATTCTTATTAAAGAGGAGGTGAAGTCATTTCAGCATAAGTTAAGGAAATTTCATCTGACACTTAAACCCCTGATTCAAAAGGAATTAAAGAAGTTGTTGGATGCTCGGATCATGTTTAAATTTCAACATTCTACTTGGGTTTCCAACCTAGTTCCTGTTATAAAAAGGTCTAGCGAGATATGCCTATGTGTTGACTTTCACAACCTCAACCAGGCTTTAGACAAAGACTATTATCCCATGCCATCAGTGGAGTATATACTACATACGGTATCCAAGTTGGAGATTTTCTCACTACTGAATGGATTCTCCAGATATATTCAGGTGCTAATAGTGGAACCAGATGGACTAAATACTACCTTCAGGAAAAAGTGGGTAACTTTTGCATTCTTGTGCATGTCGTTTGGGCTTATCAATGCCAACTCTATGTTTCAATGGTCATGGAAATCACATTTCGTGGATTGATTAGAAATAGTGTAGTTTTCTATTTCGATGACGTGATAGTGTTTTCAAAGAAGAGATATGATCATATTCATCATCTAAAGAAAATTTTTGAGTGATGTCGCAAATATGGAATCTCATTGAATCTGAAAAAAAGCATCTTTGGTGTGTCAGAATGGAATATCCTAGGACATATCATTGCTAAGAGTGGAATAAAGGTCGATTCATAAAGGGTTTGAACTATTTCTCATATCCCTTTTCTCATGAACAAGAAAGCATTGCAATCTTTCTTGGGAAATATTAATTTCATACATAAGTTCATCTCTGACTATGTCTAAATTGTCAAACGGTTATAAGAGATGATAAAGAAAGATGCTACATAGAAATGGGATAAGGGGGAAAATTATACCTTTACCTAAATTAATCAAGCCATAGTTGATGCTCCAACCTTATATAGTATGGATTTTGGCTAGGTTTTATTGTTCTATACTTTCGCTTCTGACTCATCTATTGCGACCATATTAACATAGAAAGAAAATCAAGGAAATGAGAGGCATATATCTTTCATGACTGTTCGCTTACAGGGATCAAAACTAAATTATCCCACCATTTATATTAAGCAAGCATATGCAATTTAAAAGGTAGTTAAGCACTTTAGGCCTTACCTCATGAAAGCTCACATGATTATCTATGTTCTTCATCCTGTTGTTAGAACGCTTTATATACAACATGAGCTGGGTGAGAGGAGAGTGAACTAGGTGACATGCTTACAAGAATATACTATTGAATTCAATCTAGTTCATTTTTTCAAAGGCCATGGTCTCTATCAACTCACACCCGAACTAATGGATTCACCACAAGAGGGTCCTTATGGGTGGGAACATGAAATAGAGATGTATAATATTGAGCAAGTTCCTCCCACAAGTATAACCACATCTTGGTATTCATATATATGGTAATATTTACAACACGACAACTTTCCTTCACACCTATTAGCTAAACAGAAGAGGGAAATATGTCATAAAGCATTATCTTACCAGCTTGTGTGTGGTGTGCTTTTTTGAAAGCACCACAATTTTGTCTTACTTAGATGCTTAGAGCCTCTAGATTCAGAAAAGGTGTTAAGAGATCTTCATGATGGACCAGTAGGTGGACACTTCGCGAACAATGCTACTACTCATAAAGTGATGAGGGCCAATTTTTATTGGCCTACTTTGTTTAATAATTCTCATGCCTATTCCCGAAAATGCCCAATGTGTCAAAGATGTGTTGGTCTTGATCATAAGTCATCTACCCCATTGCTACCTATAGCAGTCGAAGAACCATTTCAATAATGGGGATTGGATTTCATCAGTGAAATATTTCCCCATTCATCAAAGAAACATTGATACATCCTAACCACAACAGATTATTTCATTCGGTGTACCGAAGCAGTTCCGTTAAGACATGTCGATGATCAGAAAGCCATCCAATTTCTTAAACAGAACATCATAACAAGCTTCAACATTCCTACATCACTTGTCTTTGATAATTCAACTTACTTTTCCTCGTTAAATATTTGTGAGTTTGCATTAGAAAATGTTATTGTTCTAAAGCATGCATCAAACTACTATCCACATGGAAGCAATTTGGTTGCGTCTACAAACAAGAAATTAATCTGTATTATCAAGAAAATTGTCTTCTCTGAACAAAATAACTAGCATAACACTGGTGAATACATTATAGGCTTACCATGTCACTCCCAAACCTTCTCTGAAGACCTCTCCTTATATCTTGGTATATGGAAAAGAGGTGATCTTTCAGTCGAACATATACCTTTTGACCTTGCAACTTTCTCAGGAATCTCAAGGAAAACCATGTCTCCTTGTTTAGAGTTAGATATATACTCTTCTTAAGCTTGAGGAAGAAAGGCTCAAGGAAAAAGAGAAATTTTCCATACATTATAACCGAATCAAGCATTGGTTTGATAATAAGTCCACAGGGAATAAAAATTTTGGTTTGGGTGACCTAGTATTAAAGCGGGATAAATCCCATGAAGAGAAGGGAAAACACACAAAATTTCAAGCACGTAGAAACCCACATGCAAAAGGCTAAAACCTTCTCTTATTCTCCAACACCCACTTGAAGGGAGCTCCAACCCCCTATTCTTGTTTATCGGCTCCTACAGGAAAGGAGCACCTACCCCTTGCACAAATTTACTAGCTACCACTAGAAGGAAGCTTTGAATCCCTCATTGAAGGCTCCAACCCGCAACACCTCTTGTGGACCACGTTTCATAATATTTCATATTAGATCCACCCGACTCACAACATCAAAACATGTAGGCTACCTTTCATCATATTTTCATACTGGACCTACACCCATCATTAAGCTGAATATAAAATTGAGTACTAAATCTGAAAGATAATAACATAACCAACTAAATCACTGTAATACCAACAAACCAATCACTGAATCTCAATCAACCATTGCAACTAGATCAAACCATTCCATAGCAGATATAAACCATCAGATCATACCAATGCACAACCATTCATCAATATACCAAACCATATAATGTTCATCATCACAGAAACATAATGTTGTTCTTGAAAACCCTTATCATACATACATTAGAATGTATACAATACTTCTTTGAAACTCATTCATGTATATATGTATTTCCACTACATCACATCTACATACAGATCTCAGAATATTGAACACTGAGTCATCAATCACTGAACCATACATAGATCATTTTATCAGTCATAGATCACTTGAACCAATCATAGATTATTGAACCAAACACAGATCATCATATTGTAGCATCATTACCAATCAATATATCATTGAACATTTAACCAGTCAACATTGTCAAATACAGATCATCATAATAGAGACATCATCGACAAACAACAACAATCAGAACGAAATTCATGTCTTCAATACTACAAACCTTACCATATGTACACAACTACCACAAGACATATCAGTGTATGTACACACTTACCATGCACAACACCCACGTACAGATCTCAACATACTACAGAATTTATCTCTGAATATATACGCGACCTTACAGAAATGGATCTGCATATGTATGCGACTATTACCAAACATACCTACATACATATTTGGAAAAAAAATTCATTGTAAACACAATTTTACTTTCTGCGAAATTTATTTTCAATACTGCATACTTCTAAATAATTCATTTAGACCACAGTATTACCATCATCATAGTTTAATCAATGTTGGATACTTCGAAATTTTCAACAAGTAAATCAATCAAGCATATATGTCAACATACTTCAAATATTTCATATCTGAGTCTTCTCCTTTCTCCCTGGTGCACACCTATTTCAGATCAAATCACACATGAATAATCCATTTCATGCACACATAACACCTTGATATCCATATCCTTATATAGCTTTAGCCTTAGCCAATACCTTAGGAAAATCCATTGGTAATGTCATTAGTATTCTTTGATGGGATCAAATAATTGTTGTCGCTCCCATTACTATGGTCCAATACCATGGTAAAGCCCCCTGGTATCCAAAATACTATAGTGTGGATTCTATATGTTGGCATTATGATGCATGTGTTGTACTTGATGGCAACCCACTCGTAGAATAAAAACTCACTTATATATAACTAGATGAATCTATTGAAGAGATATCAGATGTGACAGAATACATGGGATTCAGGATAGCTCAAAGGAATCAGATGACAGTTCTCAGTACGACAAGTTAGCCTTGCCATCAAGTCCAAAGGGGGAGATTGTTGGCATTATGATACAAGTGTTGTTCTTGATGGCAACTCACACAGATGATAGTGCAGCAGGTCAGTAGCAAAGAGTTGATGATCATACTACAAAGAATGAAGAAATCAGAGTATATACGCAGGTTCACTATATACCAAGTCGTGTACATATGCAGGTTATACGCATGTTCACTATGTACCAAGTCGCGTATATACGCAGGTTCACTATATACCAAGTAGGGTATACAAGCAGGTTATACACGCAGGTTCACTATATACAAAGGAGCGTATACACGCGGGATTTCTGATCAAAAGTCGCGTATGTGTATGCACACACTTTCATGCACGGAAAAGCGCATACATGTGGGAAAGCTTATTTTTGGGTCCGTGGTATTTAGACCTATGGTTTGGTCCTTGGTATTGCATCCAAAGTGTTGAACCCAGGTATTGGGTCCCTAGTATTGGTTCTCAATGGTTTTGGACCATGGTATTGACTAAGGCCTAAGACTATTAAAGGAGAAGAAGATCATTAGGCAAAGGATTGAGAAAGTCTTGAATATATGTTGAAGTATGAGATCTAGTATGTAGGTTATGGGTTCATGATGCTTTGTTTGATCTGAGCTAAGGAGGAATCTCAGCAGTAGATGGAGAACAAGATCAAAGGATAGATCGGGATCTAATGGCTTGGAATGAATCATCTCTATATGGTTTGATCATGTTTATTCTACATCTATATACTGACACATGTAATGTTCTGATCTGGGTATAACTTAAGTTTGAAATAGTTGCAACTCATGAATGAATATTTACAGATGTATACGTTGGTTGACTATGGTAGAATCACATACATATGCAGGTTAGATACATCTAAGTAGTGTATACCATATGAAGCTATTATGTTGAAGTTACAAGTGGTTCTGGTTGTTGATGACTGTTTACTGGTGTCAGTATTCTATATATTCAGTTTGGTTGATTGTGTTTAGCTTTAGTGTTGATGGATGAGATCTATAATGGATTAGGATCATAATGACTTATCTTTATGCGACCTGATGGACTAGATCTAGTTGCTAACTTATGTATTATCCTTGTATATGTAATGATCTGGGTATGTTTGAAGTCAGAAAGTGTAGCGAAGTTATAAGTAAGTAATTGATGACATATACGCTGGTTCGCTTTGGTGAAGTTGCGTATACACGCTGGTTCGGCTCTTCCAAGTAGTGTATGCACTCTGATGCATGATTTTTGATGATACAGTTAGATCTGAATGTTGTTGCAAAGTTCTGTGTTATTCTCTATGTTATGGTGACTGCAGTTTGTTGACATGGTTTCTGTGATTCTGTATTGGGTGATTCAGAGATTGATGATGCTAGTGTTGATTGATTGTGTGCTTCAATGATATTGATGGGTCCAGTATGAAAATTAGATGAAACGTGGCCTTCAAATTATGATGTTGTGTTCCATGAGTATCCAATCTAAAAATGTATGAAATGTGGTACCTGAAGGAAGAAAGAGAAGGTTGTAGCCTTCTGTAGGTCAGCATCTACGTACTAGTACATTAGCTAGTACAAGAGCTAAGGGGGTGGTAGCTCCCTTCAAGTAGCAGCTAGAAAACGAGTAAAGGTTGGAGAATTTCAGCAGGCCTGCACCTACGTACTAGTAAATGGATTGGCTAGTACAAGAACTAAGGGGGTTGTAGCTTCCTTCCAGGAGAGTCTGGAGAACGAGAGAATGTTGTAGCCTTCTGCAGGTAGAAGCCTATGTACTGGTATAAGACTGCACCAGTACAAAACCATTGTAAAAAGAAGTTTCTTATTAAAAAGAAGATTGAGACGACTTGCAAGCAGGTGGTTTTCACCCACATGGTTTCCACCTTACATCATGGTGTTCATGTGTGCTTTTGTGTGTGATGATCTGTTCTATTTTACTGCTCCTGTTTACTGTTCATATGGTTAATAATGTTCTGATGCACTCATTAAGGATCAACTAACTGAATCATAAGTTTACTGGATATATTGCTTGTTGCATTATACACAGTTGTGTATAACGTGGTTTGCCTTAACTGAAGTAGTTGTATTAAATATTAATATGGAAATGAAAAGTTTTATTGATTTGGATAATACTGATTCACCCCCCCCCCATTTCCAACAATTGGTATCAGAGCAATTCCTTTGGTAGAATCTTGATCGCTTGAAGGAGATCCATAGATCAATGGGGAAGAAGCTTAAGAAGAAAGCGCCTAAGAAGAAGAAGACATCTCAGAAGAGCTATGATAGTGGGAGAATCGATTGGGGAATATGTGGAAGAAGCACTTCAGATTCAGAATCACTTCTGAATGAAGGTGAACAAGCAAAAGAATTAGCAGGTATGAATTTGTTATACTCTGGTAATACATTTATCCATCCATTTGAAGATGATGAAAGTGATAGCGAAACAACTGAATTTGCTCTTATGGGTGAGCAAGAAAGATATCAAATAGAGGCAGAATTTAAAATGCTTACAGACAAAATTAGAGATCAACAAGATCTATTGAACAAAAGGTAATGTGCCTTCAAAGAAGAAGCTATTAAACTAAAAGCTCAACTAGAGGAAGGAAATAAGGTAAGGAAGTTACTCAAGGACAAGGAAGATCAATGTCAAAAGTTGCAGGATGAAGTGACATCATTAAGAAATGAAGTCAATGAAAGGAGCACAACAATCAAGAAACTCAGAGATAGATCCAGTTACTATGAAAGTCTTGAAGCTACGATCCTCTCGCTAAAAGAAGATCTTGAAGAATCAAATAAGAAAAATAAAGAACTACTCCAAGCTCTTGAAAAACAAGAAAAAGAAGTTCTTAAACTAAGACATCAGTTGGAAGAAGGAAGAAAAGCTGAAGAAAACATGAAGAAGCAATATCATGAAAAGGAGGAGTAACATCAGGTTGAGGTAAATATTCTTAAAGATAACTTAGAAGAAAAGGATAAGCTCTTACGATTTCAAGATAGTACTAAGATCTTGGATGATTTCTTAGTAGTCAAAGTCTCCCTGTATCAAACTGCCTTGGTTTTTATGAATTGTTGAGATGAATCTAGCTCACAAGGAAAGCAGGAACTCTAATGAGAAATCAAAATGATCAACAAGGAGATAGAGGACAACCCCATCAACAACCAAGGAAAGAAATTCTTCAAAGAAAATCTTTTACTCCTAACTATGGAAGTGATAGTCGGTTATTTCCTCCAATGAATAATGTTGAATGTTATGTATGTCATAACTTTGGACATGTTGCAGCCAGATGCAGAAGTAGAATGGTTCAAGACCATCACACAGAAATATCATCACGTTCCAGGCACTTTAAGCGATATTGTTTTTCTTGCAATATGTTTGGCCAGAAAGCTGTTGATTGCTACAGAAGGAATATGAAACATGTGAGATGTTATGCATGTAACAAGCTTGGACATATAGCTAAGGAATGCAGGAACAAAGTATGGGCACCATACCAAAAGGAGAAAACATCATCACACTTGAAGATATGGAAGAAGAAGGAAGTAAAATCAGAAAGATGTGGCACAACACAATATATAGACATAACAGACTCAGAGGGAGCTGAAAGTGTAAAACTTCAGTATCCTAAATCTCATACGCAATTTTCATAAAGGGAAGTCGTGTATATACGCGAGTTAGACACTGCACAGCCGCGTATATGTTACTTTGAAGAAAAGAAGTAGGATAGACTCAGGAAAAAGGGTCTGATATGATTCTGTCCATTATTTGCTCTGTTTGATAATGGTTGCAATCTGCTGATGATGTGTAGAAATGTCTTGACACTTGTAAGATGTTTAAAAAGTGTTTTGATCCTAAATTAATGATGATGATGCCTTGATACTTCTTGCTGATATATGCATGATCAGATCTGACAGTAAGCAAGATGGCACAGGTTCAAGGGTAGCATATGCTTTTAATAATGCATTGTTGGCATTATGATTAGTAGTCCTTGGTGATGATGCTTATATGGCTAAATGATATATCTTGCTATGATACAATTATGAGTTGTCCATGACAAAATCTCATATGATTCTTGGGGTTACATAGTTGATGTTCAGATCAAATTTGTGGTTGATTCTCTGACAATGCATATATGGTGCTTACATGGTGATCTTCATAAGGATAAGGAGAAGTACAAATCTTGAATACACATCTTCATTACTTGATGATGAGTCACTCATATGTTGATGTCGTCATATGCATAAAGATCATATAATATAGTTATGATGCAAGATTCCTATAGTTCTTGGCGCTCATGTGGATGAGGATTGTTGCTGTTGATGATATCAAGAAGTCTTGACAAATGATCTTGAGCTCAAGATACATAGTGCTGGATACATGAATGTTTACTCAAAGTTGCATTATTGGAGACATGATGATGATAAGTTCTTACCTATATGATGAAAGGTTGATACTTACATATGTTGATTGATGCAGATGTTCCCATGTGATGATACTTAGATCATGCAAATCTTGATGTTGATGAGATGGCTATATTGTTTTTCACATATGATATAATGTGAATGATTCTGTATGTCATATGCAGAATTCTATTCAAAAGGATGAGTTGATGCAGACATACCTTGTTGTTGGTCTAGATGCCGTTGTCAGATGATTATGGAGCAAATCATACATTGTGTATGATAGTTGCTAATGACTATCATGATCTTATTTAGATGTTTGGTTTTTGTTATAAATGTCATGTAAAGGTCATATCAAGACTCATGATGTAATAGTTTGTCTCTATCTAGTGTAGTCATTTGAGGAATCCCTTTTGGTCATATGATGTAATTTGTACCCCCATTATGCATGGGAAGGATGATGTAATAGTTCAGTCATGTATAAACATTTGGTATCTGGCATATCCCCACTTGGTTGGGTGGATGAGTCAATATTGGTATTATCCCCACTGGGTTGGGATATAGATGTAGGTATGAGTCCTTGGTGATAGGAAGGTCATTTATGATAGAGTCATGTTCTTCTTGTAGAACATCTTTTTGGAGACCTTGCTTACAGTTAGGGGGAGAATGAACAACACACTTCAGCAGAGCAGATACTTCAACATGTACTTAGAGGGAGCATGGTTAGTTTGGTACACCTTGGCAAATACAAAGGGGGAGCTCATTTAGATATTTCAGCAAATACTCAGGGGGAGTATGGACAGAGGAATGTTTATCAAGGAAAGAGAATATCTTGGTTCACCCTTTGCCCTTGATGTCAAAGGGGGAGAGTGATTTGGTGTTGTTGCCATCAAGTCCAAAGGGGGAGATTGTTGGCATTATGATGCATGTGTTGTACTTGATGGCAACCCAATCGTAGAAGAACAACTCACTTATATATAACTAGATGAATCTACAGAAGAGATATTAGATGTGACAAAATACATGGGATGCAGGACAACTCAAAGGAATCAGATGACAGTTCTCAGTACAACAAGTTAGCCTTGCCATCAAGTCCAAAAGGGGAGATTGTTGGCATTATGATACAAGTTTTGTTCTTAAAGGAAAATCACACATATGACAGTGTAGCAGGTCAGTAGCAAAGAGTTGATGATCAGACTACAAAGAATGAAGAAAGTAGAGTATATACGCAGGTTCACTATATACCAAGTTGCGTACATATGCAGGTTATACGCAGGTTCACTATGTACCAAGTCATGTATATACGCGGGTTCACTATATACCAAGTGGGGTATACATGCAGGTTATACATGCAAGTTCACTATATACAAAGGAGCGTATACACGTGGGATTTCTGATCAAAAGTTGCGTATGCGTATGCATGCACTTTTATGCATGGAAAAGCGCGTACATGTGGGAAAGCTTATTTTTGGGTCCGTGGTATTTAAACCTATGGTTTTGGTCCTTGGTATTGCGTTCGAAGTGTTGAACCCAGGTATTGGGTCCCTAGTATTGGTTCTCAATGGTTTTGGACCATGGTATTGAGTAAGGCCTAAGACTATAAAAGGAGAAGAAGGTCATTAGGCAAAGGATTGAGAAAGTCTTGAATATCTGATGAAGTATGAGATCTAGTATGCAGGTTATGGGTTCATGATGCTTTGCTTGATCTGAGCTAAGGAGGAATCTCAGCAGTAGATGGAGAACAAGATCTAAGGATAGATCGGGATCTAATGGCTTGGAATGAATCATCTCTATATGGTTTGATCATGTGTATTCTAGATCTGTATACTAACACATGTAATGTTCTGATATGGGTATAACTTAAGTTTGAAATAGTTGCAGCTCATGAATGAATATTTACATATGTATACGCTAGTTGACTATGATAGAAGCGCGTACATACACAGGCTAGATACATCTAAGTAGCATATACCATATGAAGCTATTATGTTGAAGTTACAAGTGGTTCTGGTTGTTGATGACTGTTTACTGGTGTTGGTATTCTGCATATTCAGTTTGGTTGATTGTGTTTAGCTTCAGTGTTGATGGATGAGATCTGTAATGGATCAGGATCATAATGACTTATCTTTATGCGACCTAATGGACTAGATCTGGTTGCTAACTTATGTATTATCCTTGTATATGTAATGATCTGGGTATGTTTGAATTCAGGAAGTGCAGCGAAGTTATAAGTATGTAATTAATGACACATACGCTGGTTTGCTTTGGTGAAGTTGCGTATACATGCTGGTTCGGCTCTTCCAAGTAGTGTATGCACTCTGATGCATGATTTTTGATGATACAGTTAGATCTGAACGTTGTTGCAGAGTTCTATGTTCTGCTCTGTGTTATGGTGACTGCAGTTTGTTGACAGGGTTTCAGTGATTCAGTATTGGGTGAATCAAAGATTGATGATGCTACTGTTGTTAAATTGGAAACTAGGGCCAAACTCCATGTGGGTTGGCTTATTTCTCATAGCTGATATTTTTATTGGATCCCTCTCGTCGAGAGGTGTAGGATTGATCCAAAGATCATCCGATTCCGATAAGTATTTATGGAGATATGAATTTATTTTGTTTATGTAATTATTATCAAGTTGACCAACACTTATGTAGCCTCTAGAAGCCCAACCGACGTGTCTATTCAACCTCTACATTTTTAGTATAAATAAGAGAGGATTTGATGTCATTTAGAACACACATTCTCCATGTGAACTCCTCCTCTCCACGTCTTGGGTTTTTGGAGAAGGAGAAGACACAAAAGAGAATACGTTGGATGCCCTAGCTGCAGTAGAAAGTGCAGCAGTCCATACGCTATAATGAAGGCCATCCACACGCTGTAATGGTGACCTTATCCATGCAACCATACGTTGAGATGCACGTAGCAATGAAATATATATACACTTCTCATTGGAAGACCTAGCTGCAAAATGATGCTCTAATCCTGCGCTGGTCAAGAAGACATCTATCTAAATGATGAATCTTCATATGCTATTCAAGGAGACTAGATACGTTGGAAACCATATACAGTATACAATGTTCATGGCTATAAACAATATACACAGTCATGATCTGTTCATGGTTACGCAGGTCATAATCCAACGCAGTCATGGATCCGCCGAGATGTATTCATCTACAAACTGAACCCTAACACGCTGATACACTGATATATTTATGGTACGCTGATGCTGTAAACCCTAACACGCATATGAACGCAGTCAAGTAATGAAGGCTGTACATATGAAGGCAGTGATGTATTTATGAACGCAGTCAAGGTAATGAAGGCAGTATACATGGAACACAATGACATGATGGAATGTTGTCAAAGCCATAGCAAGCAGCTAAGGTTGATAACAGTATTATAGTGCTGCAGCATGATAACGATGATGCATGGGTAGCATGAAGCATGAAGATGCATGATGCAGCATGATGGTGCTACACGGTAAGGTGTAGCAGATAAACGAAATGGATAGGTGAAGTCGTCACCTAGGAGATTCAGTTGAAGCAGAATATCTTCAACTAATCTCATCATTATAGGAAATGATCTATGCTCAGATCCAGATAAGTCAAAGTGTTGACTTCTGTTGTAAATGTATTATCTCTCTCTCTCTCCTTCTCTACTGAACTTTGAAGATAAAAGAAGATTTGATCAAAGGGTTTCCCCACACATTGTGGGGTTGGCCCCTGGCTTGCACCACATCTTATGTCCTCTTGTCTTGGCTTGTCATCTATGTTTTATATTTATGTTCTATCTGCAGTTTATCATAATGTTGATGTGATTGCTAACTGTGAAAATTTAAATAAATTGCTCTAGCATAGAACATACCTAATATTAACATGGTATCGGAGTTGAGGTGAAGACAATGCCCAAGCAAGAGTGAAAGAGCAATCACCGAAGATAGTTGGGACAAGGCAGAAGGATCAATGCGTTCCTCACCTAGGGTGAAGTTGAAGCAGAGAATGTTATCAGAATGGCACAACAGAAGTTTCTGATGACCCATCTAAAGATCACTTCATTGGGAAGTCTAGGTGGAAGGAAAGGCGGATGCCTTATTAAAATAAGTTTGGTTGTTATGCGAAGGAGTGTCTGAATGCTAGAGACACATCTCTTGATGAATATAACAATCATTTCTGGGACATCTTCAATGATCAAAGGATTGACTAGTAATGCAGGTCATCAAGGAAATGGTCGACTCTTCCACGAAAGCAAGAAACCCCAGAATCTCTTTTATGTACCTGATCGCAAGAAGAACCTGATGTCCATCTCGGAAATGGAAGTCAAAGGTTGCAGGGTGGCACTTATCGATGGAAAGGTACGTGTTTGAAAATAGATATTTCAAAGATGTTTTTGAGTTTAAGGTTGTATCAAGTTGCAGGAAGTCCACTGGGGACCATGTCCATTTACTCAGCACCGGAGGTCTGTGAGTCAGATGGTGACTAGGATGCCTAAATTCAAAAAGGACCATGAAGGTACATGTCTGAAATGTACCAAAGGAAAATATTATAAGGGGATCATTCCCCTCATGCAGCAGGTCCACCGGCTTGGAACAACCCGACGAGTTTGAGACTCATGATCAGGAATCTCATGTATACAGGTGGAAGAAAGCCCTCTATGGCTTGAAGCAAAACACCTCAGGCATAGTATGAGAGGATTGATAGCTATCTAATGTAGCTGAGATTCACTAGGAGTAAAACCGATCCAAACCATTACTCAAAGGTTGTGGATAATAAACCTCTCATACCAGCACCTATGTCTAACAGGTACAAACCCTCTCATTTATAGGAGACAGAGGGAGTTGGATTCTGAATGTGGAAAGATAAGCTGCAAGCTTGTGACTGCCTCGAGGATCTTAACTTTCAGAAGCTATATGGTAATGATGTCGGACCAGATTTGGGAAATGCCTTTGAGTTTCATAAACTCATTCGTGTTGATGTACTTGGAGAACCTCCATCTGGACATATGGGATGCAGTTAGCATGGTGAGCTCATATTTGAGCCTCACTGGATTGGTGCCAAGAATCTTCTGAGATATCTTCAGGGCACAATCTCTCATGGATTGAGATACACTGCCGGAAATATGAAACCACATGATTATTCGAATGATGAGTGGGTAGGCAGTATGGAGGATCACTAGAGCACTTCTCAGTGTTGTTTCTCTTTGGAATCTGCGTCGATATCCTGGATGAGCAGGAAGCAGAAGTCGGTGACTTTGAGCACCACCAAGGTAGAATACATTGCTGATAGTATGGCCTTTTGTGAGGCAGTCTAGTTGTTGAAGCTCTTCAGTGAGCTATTTGTACACATGATGAATACCACTGTGATTCTCTGTGACAACCAGAGGTGGGATTCGATTATTGAGGAATCACGTATTCGATAATTGCTCCAGCGGATAGACATCAAACACTGCCTTATCTGGGATATGGTAAGTCAATGATCAAGGAGGCTCCATCACATTGAGATGATGTACAGGACAGAGCCCCGAGGAAAGATCAAATTTGTGATTTTCCCGAACGACTTGGAGTCATAGAGAGACCTTTGTAAAAAGGTCTTGCATGTTGCATACATTGAGCTCTGGGAGATCTGGGGGGCTTGCAGTTCTATTGGAGCAACATATGACCACAGGGTGACTCACCCTCCCCTGGTGGTGCGCACTGGAATAAGATGATTCGCTCTCTTGTGGGACAAGATGATTCACTCTCTTGTGGAATAGGATGATTCGCTCTCCTGTGTAGCAGGATGATTAGTTCTCTTGTGAGGCCTGGATTGATGTGTTCTTCATGGAGGCCTGCATTGATGTGTTCTCCATGGCGATTGTAGCAGGATTGATGTGTTCTCCTATGAGGACAAGATTGATTAAATTCTCCTGTCGAGGCATCCTACCCATGCAGTTTGGGACTCGTGGGAAGTACCTCTCATTTGATCAATGAGCAGGGAAATGAAGTTAGGGACCATAGTAGTATCGATGGATGCATCATTATATCTATCGTACTCCCTACGCTAGGATGACCTCAATTGATCTGGGATCAATGATACTGGTATGAGACAAGTGGTAGGAGTTGTACATACTATGACGCTGACTTCGGGTCGGCTGAGACTAGTCTGGGATCAGTGGTACATACTCCGAGACTGACTTTGTGCCAGTGCAGGACTGGTCTGGGACCAGTGAGAGTCATACATACTATGACGCTGACTTAGGGTTGGCTAAGACTAGTCTGGGATCAGTGGTACATACTCCGAGATTGACTTTGTGTCAATGCAGGACTGGTCTGGGACCAGCGAGAGTTGTACATACTATGACGCTGACTTCGGGTCAGTTGAGACTGGTCTGGGACCAGTAGTACACTCTCTGAGCCTGCGATACTGGTTTGGGACCAGTGGTAGGAGTTGTACCTACTATGACACTGACTTCGGGTCGGTTGAGATTGGTCTAGGACTAGTGGTACATATTCCGAGACTTACTCTGTGTCAGTGCAGTACTGGTCTGGGACCAGTGAGAGTGGTACACACTATGACGTTGACTCCGGGTCGGTTGAGACTGGTCTCGGACCAGTAGTATGCTCTTTGAGACTGCGATATTGGTCTGGGACCAGTGGTAGGAGTGGTACTTACTATGAAGCTGACTTCGGGTTAGTTGAGACAGGTTTGGGACCAGTGGTATGCACTCTGAGACTGACTTCGGGTCAGTGGAGAATGATATGACTCATTCTCGATCAATTCTTCTTCTTCATAGTTTAGCATAACAGAGCAAAGCTAGCAGAGCTGAGATGAGCATAGCAAAGCAGAGCTAGCAGAGCTTAGTAGAGCAGAGCTGAGCTAGCAGAGCTGAGCTAAGTTGAGCAGAGTAGAGCCAACAGAGCTAGGCAGAGTAGTGCAAGGCACTAATGGCATAAATAGTACAGTCGTACATATGGATCAGCAGATGGAGTTCTCCCTAGTTGAGAGGGAGTGTTAAATTGGCAACTAGGGCCAAACTCCATGTGGGTTGGCTTATTTCTAGCAGCTAATATTTTTATTGGATCCCTCTCGTCGAGAGGTGTAGGATTGATCCAAAGATCATCCGATTCCAATAAGTATTTATGGAGATATGAATTTATTTTGTTTATGTAATTATTATCAAGCCGACCAACACTTATGTAGGCTCTAGAAGCCCAACTGATATGTCTATTCAACCTCTACATTTTTAGTATAAATATGAGAGGATTTGATGTCATTTAGAACACACATTATCCATGTGAACTCCTCTCCACGTCTTGGGTTTTTGGAGAAGGAGAAGACACAAAAGAGAATACGTTGGATGCCCTAGCTGCAGTAGAAAGAGCAGCAGTCCATACGCTATAATGAAGGCCATCCACACGCTGTAATGGTGACCTTATCCACGCAACCATACGTTGAGATGCACACAGCAATGAAATATATATACACTGCTCATTGGAAGACCTAGCTACAAAATGATGCTCTAATCCTGCACAGGTCAAGAAGACATCTATCTAAATGATGAATCTTCATATGTTGTTCAAGGAGACCAGATACGTTCGAAACCTTATACAGTATACGTTGTTCATGGCTATAAATAATATATGCAGTCATGATCTGTTCATGGTTACGCTGGTCATAATCCAACGCAATCATGGATCCGCTAAGATGTATTCATCTACAAACTGAACCTTAACACGCTAATACGCTGTATGTGCTGATATATTTATGGTACGATGATGCTGTAAACCCTAACACGCATATGAACGCAGTCAAGTAATGAAGGTTGTACATATGAAGGCAGTGATGTATTTATGAACACAATCAAGGTAATGAAGGCAGTATACATCGAACACAGTCACATGATGGAATGTTGTCAAGGCAGAAGGAACACGTTGTAATGTGAACGCAGTCACATTTATATATATGGAACGTAGACGCCTTTATATATGGATCATATAACTCTCAGTTATATATGGAACAGGAACGGAGTTATATATAACTTGCATTCATATATGGAATGCAACGACATTTATATATGGATCGGAGTCATATATGAAATTGGAATGCAGTCACATATGGTCTCATACGTTGTCCAGAGACTCCTTCCATAGCAATAGATACATATACGCAGGCACGCAGTCACTCAGGTATATATTCAACGCAGCCCAAGCATATATATATCTCAGGCAGTATATATATACACACAGTAAATATATATATACAAGCGCAACTTCATTCAGGCAATATATATATATATACGCAGTAATGGAAACGGATTACTGTAGATGATAATATGATTGTGTAGTTTGAGACTGCAGGGAGGATTTCGGATCTATAGCCTAGCTGCTTTGCTAGGCTGCAAGCCATAGAAAGCAGCTAAGGCTGATAATAATATTATAGTGCTGCAAGATGATGACTATGATTCCTACTAGCAGGGGCAGCATATGCACAAGCAGCATGATAACGATGATGCATGGGTAGCATGAAGCATGAAGATGCATGATGCAGCATGATGGTGCTACATGGTAAGGTGCAGCAGATGAACAAAATGGATAGGTGAAGTCGTCACCTAGGAGATTCAGGTGAAGCAGAATATCTTCAACTAATCTCATCATTATAGGAAATGATCTATGCTCAGATCCAGATAAGTCAAAGTGTTGACTTCTGTTGTAAATGTATTATCTCTCTCTCTCTCTCCTTCTCTGCTGAACTTTGAAGATAAAAGAAGATTTGATCAAAGGGTTTCCCCACACATTGTGGGGTTTGTCCCTGGCTTGCGCCACATCTTGTGTCCTCTTGTCTTGGCTTGTCTTCTGCGTTTTATATTTATGTTCTATTTGCAGTTTATCATAATTCTGATGTGATTGCTAACTGTGAAAATTTAAATAAATTTATCTAGCATAGAACATACCTAATCTTAACAAGTGTTGATTGATTTTGTGCTTCAATGATATTGATGGGTCCAGTATGAAAATTAGATGAAACGTGGCCTTCAAATTATGATGTTGTGTTCCATGAGTATCCAGTCTAAAAATGTATGAAATGTGGTACCTGGAGGAAGAAAGAGAAGGTTGTAGCCTTCTGTAGGTCGGCACCTACGTACTAGTACATCAGCTAGTACAAGAGCTAAGAGGGTGGTAGCTCCCTTCCAATAGTAGCTGGAAAACGAGTAAAGGTTGGAGCATTTCAGTAGACCTGCACCTATGTACTAGTAAATGGATCGGCTAGTACAAGAGCTAAGGGGGTTGTAGCTCCCTTCCAGGAGATTTTGGAGAATGAGATAAGGCTGTAGCCTTCTGCAGGTAGAATCTTGTGTACTGGTATAAGACTGCACTAGTATAGAACCATTGTAAAAAGAAGTTTCTTATTAAAAATAAGATTGAGACGACCTGCAGCAGGTGGTTTTCACCCACATTGGGTTTCCACCTTACATCATGGTGTTCATGTGTGCTTCTTGTGTGTGATGATCTATTCTATTTTACTGCTCCTATTTACTGTTCATATGGTTAATAATGTTATGATGCACTCATTAAGGATCAACTAACTGAATCATAAGTTTACTGGATATATGCTTGTTGCATTACACACAGTTGCGTATACACGTGGTTTGCCTTAACTAAAGTAGCGTATATGAATCTTAATATGGAAATGAAAAAGTTTTATGATTTGATAATATTGATTCCCCCCCCCCCCCCCCCTCTCAGTATTATTTCCAACAATATATGTGATTTTTCTTCATAATACCTACATATGTATAGGACCTTGCTTCTCAGGACTCGTGTATACTTTCTCAAACTTTAGCTTTACCATCCATTTGTCTATGAACTAATAGTCTTTTGTCCATATCACTTGTAGCATCTATATCAATCTGCATAATCATCCTATTATCATAATGTTGACATATTTATCAAGTAGGTTTCCATCAAGGAAAACACAATTAGCCATAATGCCAACAATCTCCCACTTTGGACTTGATGCCAACCACTTTGGTGTTTGGTCACCACCTGTAAACACTTGCAAACACACCTGCAAATACCAAGACTTCTTACCTAGCTTCTCCAAGCATTCTTGTCCAAACACTAGGCTTAACTCCCCCTTTGACATCAAGGGAAAAGGGCTAACCAATTCCTAATGAAGACTTCTCTCCCCCTTTGTAGAGGATCATTGTAGGCTTGATCTGCTGAATATGAAAATTGCATGTTGACCATGCTCCCCCTGAGCATATTATGGAACCTCTAAAGATATACAATAAAAGCACAAGACTTTATGACTCAACCATATATTACCTTTCCTATCATCAATGCCTCATGATTACATCAATCGACCAACACAGTGGGGTTACATATTTGACTCAAAATTACATCAATTGCCCAGAATAATGGGATTACATACATAAATGATTTGATCGCAATAGCCCATATATGACTAAATTTTATAATGACTTACAACATGGGTCTTTACATGACCTTTACATCAAGAGATGTATATGACACTTATAACCAAAGACAAGAACCTCAACCATGAGGTATCAAGCCCATAATAGTCATCAACAAACATCATTCTCCATATATGAATCTTCAACATAAACCGCTGATAACAGCAACATGGACAACGACATGAACATCCTCATCATCAACATGTAGGATAAGACAATGTAGCTCTAATATCATTAACATGTGACCAAGTATGCAGTGTCTCCAAGCATCACCAATCAATTGTAGTGTCAACATATCAATAAACATCCTCTCAACTTTATGTAACATGATTTTTCCACATATCAATCTCTTGAACTACAATTCCATCATATTATCTCCATGCATCCATCAAATACCAGGAGAACCTTCGACATAAATAATGACTATAGAATATACTTCATCAAGTGTATCAAGTAGAATTATCACACCATAAACATCTTCACCAAAATGCAACTCAAGTAATCATCCATAAGATCACTCTCTGCAATTCATTCATCGTTGATAACCCATGACATAGTGACAACAATATGTATATATCTTCTCATTAATAAGAGATGTCAAAAACAGTGAGTAAATCATGAACTCATCATCATTAACCAGTTCTAGCATAAGGTTGTGCAATCAAGATATGTTAGTAACTCATCTCCTAGATCTCATATCATCAAGGTCAGCATGCTCTCTTCACACATAACAAGAGCCACAATCCTCACGCAGCAATATCAAACACCATAGGTATCATGTAAATGCATCAATGACATATATGTAAACAAAGAGAACCTTCAACATAACATCATAACCAACATCCTCAATGGACATAGCATATATATCATTCTTGTCAATATTAAGTAGGATTAACCAATTTTCACCAAGTGCAAGTCATCATCCATAACTTCTTCTCATGCAAACCATGCATCATTAGTAACTCATGAAAACAACATATGTATCTTCAGCAACAACCACAACATCAATAGTGGTATGTACTCATTATAAACATCATCATGCAATAAGGAATGTGTAAGAAACTATAATTCCAACAATGGACCATTTAGAGGCATAGAAAATGATCCCCTTAACCTGTGCCAACTGTTAACTATCAAATCTGATCATATCCTCCTCATCAATCAAAGAGTCATAGTATAAATAACATTTTGCAACAAATCATGTACCATAATGAACCAACTTCATTCCTAATAATCATATGGGCATTATTAACAATCTGCAATAAACCAATGTCAATGCCAGAATATGAATAACCAATTGATAAAAGCATATGAGAGACTCCCCCTAAATCTGTGCCAATGTTTATTGATCATTGAAAAATATATGTGACTGTCTAGATCCAAAACAATGTATACACACAACTTCCCTTCATGTGATTTATGCACATAAAGTAAACTGTTGATTTTTCATAACTACAGCTCCCCCTAAACATGACATGTCTATTACTATTCACTACTTATTCCAATATTTCTACTGATGTGGAAATTTTAATTTTCTCTAGTTTGACCAAGACAAGGTCAAACTAAGATTTTCTCGCTACATTTTCAACACTGCAGACCTCAAAAAAATGTCGTTTAGGGGGTCAAAACTGCTCTAGAAGTTTAGGACCCAAAAAACTGCTAAAATTAGTAAATTGTGCTATAATCAAGGAAACTAATGAAATTGTCTGGAGATCTAGGTGGAATAGGCGGGTGGCTACCAATTTCCACTTGGATTAGTCCTCTACCCCTAGGAAGCAATGGTCCTCATTGTGTGGAAAGCCTCCATGAGGTGAGGAAAGTTTTATTGAACCTAGTCCTTGGTGACCCATTTGCCTTGGTGAAGGAGTTAGCCTACTTTAACAACTTGATATAGTTGGATCCTATGCTGGAAAGTGTTCTTGATCTATGTGTCCATGATCCTATCAGTTGTGGCCTCTTTGACACAACTTGGGTTAAGCTCTATTGATGTCAGTTGCTTAGCAACATCAGATGTGTCCAACAATGGGGGATATTATAGCCACATCTGGTCCACATTGAATACTAGGTGTAAGCGAAGGAAAGGTAGAATGTTGAGCTTGAAAGCATTGTCCCCTACATCCTTAGTGATTATGTAAGGCCCATATCACAGTAGGTGAAGCTTTCCATGGGCCCCAACGAGGCACTCCTTCTGCAAATGAAACCAAATTT
Source organism: Pinus taeda (assembly GCA_000404065.3). Classification (NCBI taxonomy): domain Eukaryota; kingdom Viridiplantae; phylum Streptophyta; class Pinopsida; order Pinales; family Pinaceae; genus Pinus; species Pinus taeda. The sequence goes on along the minus strand of APFE030128532.1, from coordinate 15,599 downwards.
TGTCACCCACCTGGTGTTAATTTTTGCAACTATGGCCAAATTCCACCTTGAATAGATTAGATGACTAAGATGATTATTGCATTAGATTCCTCTTTTCAAGAGGACCAAAATTGACCTAAATATCACCTTATTTGGACAAGCAAAAGTTGATTTTTGAATATATTTATTCACTCATGTATATTGGGTTAGGTTGGCATGAGCACATGTTAAATTGGAAAGGTCAGCCTCAACCCCAAGTGGACCCTCATGAAATCCTATAAATAGAAGATACTGCATGTTCATTTAGACAAATTGATCAAGCCATCTTCTCTTCTCTTATTGTCTTGGTTCACATAGGTTTGTCGGAGGAAAGTTTGTGCAAGGGTTCGAAATCTCAAGGGTGAAGCTCACACTAATCTAGGGTTTTCTGATTCTTGGACACTGGCACAGAACTGAGAATTTTAGTCCCTGGACTCTGGCACACAGTAGTCAAGACAGTGTCCAGAAATCCCTAGATGTTGGCACATAATGTTTATGAGAGCGTCCGAGAGGCTAGGGTTTCTGTGGGCCAGTTTGGTCCTGGATGCACACACATAATGGTCTAGGGAGCATCTGAGGCCCCATATATGCTCACACATAAGCCTTATGAGAGTGTCCAGGGTTTGAGGTATATCTGAGTATGTTTGACCTCGGACCCCTCATCCAGTTCACATGGGAGCAATACGCAGTCATCCAGTTCTGCAGAGAGCATCCAAAACTATTATAGAGCTTGCACAACCCATCCTCCCTGCATCCAAGACTCAAAGATGAGATTTCATTATTCCAAAGATTCCATTCAATGATAGCGTGTTTATCATAGTGAAAACAATATCCAACAGTTGACTACAGTTAATGACAACACACTATTATCCCCAGAATCAGGGTTGTGATTATAAGCATGATTAGATATGTTTCACAGATATCATAGTTGTTTTGTTGCATAGATAAATTTATGGATCATTGTACTCTCTTTTGTTGAATCATTTGATGATAATATAATAAGAAGAAGATTTGCAAGGGTTTTCCCCATAGTGAGTGTTTCCCTGGTCTCAGACCAATCCTGGTGTCTCTATGTATTTGCATGCTTTTCTTCTATTATTCCTTTATGTTACGCTACATTGATGATGATGGTGTTTTTCTTTCTATATAATTGCATATACTAATTAATAATGGTGTAGATCTGAATAATGTAATGATGATATGGGGTGAACTTAATGTATTAATGAAGAAATGCAATTATCAAAGAAAAGAACAATGTAGCCCTATGAAAAATTAACATGGTATCAGAGTTGGGCTGAAGAAAAGTCATGGAGATCACCCCAATGATGACACCTTTGATGGAAGAAAGAAGTGGATGGTGGAGACCTAAAAGAATTCTAAGGTTTGAAGAAAATTTTAGGCAACTTGATTATTAGGGTTTGATGGATTCTATGAGGTCATGTTTGGAGAGAAAACCCTATTTTATGGAAACAATATGAGATATGGAACCTAGCTGGTCAATGTGAAGATTCTCAAGCACTTGACAAAGATTTGATGAAGCCCTAGATGGGATAATCCCTAGTAAACCTGGTTGGATAATTGAAGGAAACATTAGTATATGGACCATGGACATTGATAGATCTTGAAGATTGGTTCAAGAGGGAGAGGATCACCTCTCATTGAAGATAGCTATTTCTTGACTTATGATGCCTCTTACATTTGTTTAGACCTATGGATCCCATGATTATGTTTATTTCTTATACTTCCTGCATATGTATTTGAGTCTATGGATGTGTCTAATCTCCTTGATGAGATGTGATGAGTAGATCCTTCTTGAGGATCATTTGAGACGCAGGAAAGAAAAGCTAGATCTATAAAGAGTTAAAGAGGTACTTGATGAAAATGTGACAAGCACTACAAGCTTCCTATGAGAAGATGAACATGTATGTGAACACCACAAGGTATGCATGGTATGTTATATTTCAGTAATAACATTGATGGCTAGGTAAGCCCTAAGACATTATGAGAATGTCTCTTTCTTTGATGGCACATACATGCATATGAAAACGACTTGGATCTATGTTTCCTATGATGAAATGATGCACTTGGTGTTGAAAATTTTGATCTTCTTGAAATCTATGAGGCTATCTAATGTTGATACATTGATACACTTGTAATGTCCCCAATTAAATTAATTGTGTTAAAGAAGAATTCCCATTTTTGCAATTTGGACGTTGGGAATGTTTTGGCATGAAAACTTACGAAAAGAGGGTTGAGGGAGTCCCCACTTAATTTTTGGGAGAAATGGAGGCCACCAACATTAGAGAAAAAGAAAATTAAATGGGTAGTGGAATATGGGGCCCAAATGAAGTACACACTTAGGGAAGAAGGAATTCGAATTCCTTGAGGCAAATCAAATTGGTGGAGGGACCCACAAGGGATGCATGGCCAACAATTATAAAAGGAGGGAATGAGGGAGAAATAGGGGCCTTTTGTCTATTCGAAAATCAAATTTGCCTTAGCTGATCGTTGAGCCAATATTGTGTTGTTTAGCGCACGAGTGTCTTCGAGCGCAGATCTCATCCCTTGCTTCAGTGGACTTAGAGTGCCAACCCTAGAAGGGAGTTATACTTCATTCCAAATCATACCAACAACAGCGAGTCGAGTTACAACAACAGTAAGTCGAGTTACAGCAGCAGGGGAAGTAACAACAAGGAGGCCTAGTTACAGCCACAAGGAAAGGAGAAGTAGGAGGGCCAAGTTACAACAATAGGAAAGTAGCAGCAGGAGTGTTGAGTTATAGCTACAGAAGAATAACAGAAAGGAGGCTGAGTTCCAGCAGCAAGTGCGAGTAACAACATCGCAGAGCATGGAGAGTAACAGCAGTGCAGGGACTGTGCAGTCATTGCAATGAGATTTGTTGGGGAAACATTATTCCAGGAATTTTGGAGTTGTGGAGCTGGGATATCATTTGGAGGTCCATTTGAGGAGGATTGTTGGAGTTGGGAGTGTAGAGATTGACAGGAACAATCACAATAACAAAATTCGTATTTGGAGGGTCAAGCTATGAAGGGTCAATTTTTGAAGGTTGGAACCAAGGGAACCCATTTCTAGGTTTTTGTAGGTTTTAGGCAAGGATCACAATCCCAAATTCCTATAATTTTCTGGGCACTCTAGAGTGGGCAAATCAGGGGGGCAAAGTCATGAAACAATAGAGGTTTGGAGCAGCAACACAGTTTTCTGGAGGAGCTGGTTATTGCAGTTGTTGGGCTTTCTTATACTCATCACCTAGTGCTTGTAGCTTTCCTTGTGCAAGCCTAGATGCACATTCCCCAACTCATTGTACCATAAAAGATATTATTAATAAAAATTGGCCATTTAGGAATTTGTAGAAATTTCTAGTTCTTGTGTATTTGTTTCTGAAAATTTCTGTGTTGTTATCTTTGCATGTCTTTGTTATCATTGTAAAATTTCCAATGGGAATATTACAGTGGTATCAGAGAATGATCTTGGCTAGTTGTGGAGTAGCCAACAAGATCATGGAATATTTGGGTATGTATGCACTATGATGGGTGAACTATAGACAAACCCATGGCTCAAGGGAGAGTGAGTATAATTGATGGAAAAATGACCCTCACCCACTTTGATGGTTTAGCTAGGATTTCTATCAGAAAATGCGTACAAGAATTGGACACATATTTCCAGCTAAACCCCATGAGGGAGGTGGACGTTATTAGACATGACACTTTTCACTTGGATGGAGATGCTATGGAATGGTGGTACTAAGCGTTGATTCCTTTGGGTCATGTATGTATCGTATCCTACATAGAGTTCACACAGAGGCTTGTGGAGAGATTTGACTGAAAGGACACCAGACCCCCTCAAACGGGGTGGATAGGATGAGGACATTTAGAGGATGAGACCAGGAGGCCTTTCTGTGGGTGGAGACTGGGCTTTAGATGTTAGAAGCTCGAGGAGCAGGTTGAGTAGGAGGACACACATGTTGGCGAGGGGCACATCGATATACCCGGTGTGGTGCAGGAGTCATCATTGTTAGAGGCCTCTTTGGTAGCTCTAGTTGATGCCTTGGTTGAGGGAGTAGAGCATACACTCGGAGGGCCATCTATTGACGAGATGCCAAAAGTTGATGAGTTACTTGGTGCTATGACCCAGTTTCTAGACGATGGCCACCCACAATAGGTTGATGAGTTGCATGGAGGCATACTTGTCATTGAGGAGGTACCAGAAGAGATAGAGGGGTCCAGAGCGGTGACAGAGTTTACAGGGGATATCCACCCTCCATAGTTTCATCAGTACTGGGCTAGCCTTCTAGAATTGAGAAAGAAAGCCACGACAGTATGAGAGGCCATTCTATAGCAAAACGATGAGTTGGAGGGCATGAGAGCAGTTTGTGCCAAGTCCACGACGAAATTTACTCATGTTGGGGAGCGTTTGGATTCCCTATTGGTGCAGCTAGAGTGCACATCGGAGAGTGAGAATATCTCTCTTCGGGCATACATAGACTGTTGGGTTGTGTTATATTATTTCCACATAGTTAACAGGGGGTTTGAGGGGTACCCGTAACCCCACTTTATGGGGTCCAGGGCAGCGCCCCAGAAAATTTTGGTTTTGGACCCTATGTTAGGTTGGGCAGATCCACCTATGGTTTTGTGCATGATTTGCACATGTTTTTTGGACGCGATGGTTTTCGGTCCATGGTTTTGGACGTGATGGTTTTTCGGTCCATGGTATTGGATGCTTCGCATGTATAAATATGTATTGTAACATTGAAAGGAATATAATGAAAAATCAAGCTGGTAGTCTCGGTTTTGAGATCCAGTGGGAAATCTCTGTGTATATGTGTTTTATGTGTTATGCTCTCGCATTTTATTTTTTCTTGTGATTTAGAATTCGTAT